>CM053034.1:10453897-10591397 GCA_028564925.1 Lithobates sylvaticus
ATGTAACGATGACCAGTTCTAGGCTGAAGACCCAGTCCTCAGAGGAAGGCCACGAGAACATGACCAACATGCTGATCTCTTCCAGCGGAGAACAAAACACGCGGAGGAGCCGAGGCGTCAGAAGTACGAATTGTCCATCTATCCCTTTTGTTTACATAGTCAGGTTGAAAAAAGACACAAATTCATCTAGTTCAACCAAAAAAAATAAAAAAAATACAATACCATATACAGAAACCTTCACCCACACTTCATCCAGAGGAAGGCGAAAAAACCCCAGCAGAGCCATGATCCAATTTTCTAGAGCAGGGGAAAAAATTCCTTCCTGATCCCCCGAGAGGCAATCGGATTTTCCCTGGATCAACTTTACCTATAAATACCAGTACCCAGTTATATTCTGTACATTTAGGAAATAATCCAGGCCTTTCTTAAAGCAATCTACTGAGTTAGCCAGATCCACCTCTGGAGGGAGCCTATTCCACATTTTCACAGCTCTTACTGTGAAGAAACCTTTCCGTATTTGGAGATGACATCTTTTTTTTCCCTCCAGACATAAAGAGTGCTCCCTGTTTTGAAATGTTCTTTAACCGCTTCCCGACCGGCGCACGACGATATACGTCGGCAGAATGGCACGGACAGGCATAAGGGCGTATAAATACGTCCCCTTTAAGATGCTGCCGTGCCATCGCGCCGGTCGGGACCCCCGTGAGGCCGGTCGCGATCGTCTCACGGGAAGGCTGAACGGGGAGATGCAGAAATAAACAGCATCTCCCCGTTCTGCCTAGCAACTAGTGACGCCGATCTCTGCTCCCTGTGATTAGAGCAGATATCAGCATTCACTAGCTGACAGCCACGCCCCCCACAGTAAGAAACACACCTCTAGGCATACTTAACCCCTACACTGCCACCTAGTGGTTAACCCCTTCACTGCCAGTGTCATTTACATGGGAATCAATGCATTTAAATAGCATTGATTGCTGTATAATAATTTGCTATAATATTTCCTAAAAATATCTAAAAAAAAAAAAATAGTTTTTGTGGCATTTTTATTATTATTTTTTTTTTTTTTATTAGTAATGGCGGCGATCTGCGATTTTTATTGTGACTGCAACATTATGGCGGACACATAGGACATCTTTGACACTATTTGGGGACCATTGTCATTTATACAGCGATCAGTGCTATAAAAATGCACTGATTACTGTGTAAATGACACTGGCAGGGAAGGGGTTAACCACTAGGGGGCGATCAAGGGGTTAAGGGTGTCCTAGGGAGTGATTCCAACTGTGGGGGGGGGGGGGGATGGGCTACCACTCACATGATAGCGATCACCGCTCCTGATGACAGGGAGCAGCGATCTCTGTCATGTCACAAGTTAGAACAGGGAAATGCCTTGTTTACGTAGGCACTTTCCCCGTTCTGCGACTCCGTGACACGATTGCTGGGAGACCGGCGGACATCGAGTCCGCGGGTCCCGCTAACCCCGCCAATTAAAGGGGACGTACAGATAAGCCCACCACTGCCATTGTGCCGACGTATATCGGCGTGCAACGGTCGGCAAGTGGTTAACCACTTCAGCTCTGGAAGATTTACCCCACCCCCCCACCCCCCTTCATGACCAGGCCATTTTTTTGCGACACAGCACTGCATTACTTTAACTGACAATTGCGCGGTCGAGCGACGCAGTACTCGAATAACATTTTTGTCCTCCCCCCCACACACATAGAGCTTTATTTTGGTGGTATTTGATCACTTTTTTTTTTTTTTTTTTGCGCTATAAACAAAAAAAGAGCGACAATTTTGAAAAGAAAATAAATATTTTTTACTTTCTGCTATAAAACATATCCAATAAAAAAATCTAATGCCTTCATCAATTTTAGGTCAATATGTATTCTGCTACATGTTTTTTCGTAATAAGGAAAAGAAACATATCCCAATAATCGTATATTGATTGGTTTGCGCAAAAGTTATAGCGTCTACAAACTAGGGGATGTTTTTATTTAGTTTTTTTTTTTTTTACTAGTAATTCTTTGTCCAGTATTTTCAGCACTGCCTGAGTTCTCCCCTGCTTGAATACGGAGCACCTCCCACTCTTATCATGTCCATAACATGAGGGGATGTGTTCTGTAGTCCAGCAGGGGGGGGGGGGGACATGCAGAGCTGGCAACACTGCAAGGGACTTCAGTGCAGCAGAGGCATCATCATTCATTAAAAACAGGGAGGTCATTGGAGTTCTGGGAGACGAATGGGTATTTTGCAGTATTTTTAAAGAGATAAAACAGAGAAATGTACATTCATTGTAGAGATCCACGTCATATTTTTTTTTTTTTTGGCCAGGCATACATTTTTAGTCACCTGAATTACAATGTTTAATAAATGACTGATTTTACTATAGATTATACTATCTCCGCTACAGTTGTTTTTTTTTTTTTTTTTAATTGTACCTTCTCTCACCCCCTGTATCCTTGCTCTAGGTTTGGGCCGTGGCAGTCCACCCGACCTGTCCGGGAACAAGGAGGAGCCGGGGGCATCCCCTGTAGATGCTTCTGATGAGATTATGGATAGACTCGTGCAATCTGTGACACAGAACCCCAACCCGAGGGTGGTGGCTCCAAAAGAGCGCAAAAGATCAAGAGCAAACAGGAAATCCTGTGAGTACAACTCTGCCCCCCTCCTGGCAGACTTTAGAAATGACATCCTGCCTTATACCCACTACGTTTTGTATCTGTGAGCCAGGATTCTGTTTCAAGGAGTTGGATACTAACTGATTTGGCAAGCAAAAAGCAAAGTGTGGTTAAGCCTCGTTCACAATGCTAAACCGCCACGCAGGAATGCGTTTACCTGCATGTGGATAAACAGGTGTTTTGTGCATCTCTGTGCAGGCAGTCCCGTTCATGCCTATTGGGACACGGTGGTTGCACAGACTCAGCCTCTGTGTTCCAACATGACATCCTTGTGGGTGCAGGTTTCCAAACTTAGACAGGGGACCCACACCCATACGCATGTCATTTTGGGAAACAGCGGCTGAGTCCATGTAGCCATTGGGGGTTATTTACGAAAAGGAAAATCCACTTTGCACTACAACTGCACTGCAAGTGCACTGGAAGTGCAGTCACTGTAAATCCGAGGGGGACATGCAAGGAAAATAAAAAACAGCATTTTAGCTTGCACAAAATTGGACGAATAAAATCAGCAGAGCTTCCCCTCATTTCAGATCTGCCCCTCAGATTTCAGCGACAGCCCTTATAGTGCAAAGTGGTTTTGGCTTTCGTAAATAACCCCCATAGTGTCCCAATTGACATCAACATGATGTGATGCACAGTACACTTGTGCGGGTAAGCACGGCCCTACACAAGCGTACAATATTATACACTCGGTGTGAACGAGGCCTAAATCATAAAAAAAAGTAACAATTTTTCTGTAATGAGTGGAGGGCTCCAATTGCTTAGATCATGAGTGAAGGGCTCAAAGGGCTTAGATCGGGAGTGGAGGGCTCGAAAGGCTTAGATCGGGAGTGGAGGGCTCGAAGGGCTTAGATCAGGAGTGGAGGGCTCGAAGGGCTTAGATCAGGCGCGGAGGGCTCGAAGGGCTTGGATCGGGAGCGGAGGGCTCGAAGGGCTTGGATCGGGAGTGGAGGGCTCGAAGGGCTTGGATCGGGAGTGGAGGGCTCGAAGGGCTTAGATCGGGAGTGGAGGGCTCGAAGGGCTTAGATCGGGAGTGAGGAGGGCTCGAAGGGCTTAGATCGGGAGTGGAGGGCTCGAAGGGCTTAGATCGGGAGTGGAGGGCTCGAAGGGCTTAGATCGGGAGTGGAGGGCTCGAAGGGCTTAGATCGGGAGTGGAGGGCTCGAAGGGCTTAGATCGGGAGTGGAGGGCTCGAAGGGCTTAGATCGGGAGTGGAGGGCTCGAAGGGCTTAGATCGGGAGTGGAGGGCTCGAAGGGCTTAGATCGGGAGTGAGGAGGGCTCGAAGGGCTTAGATCGGGAGTGGAGGGCTCGAAGGGCTTAGATCGGGAGTGGAGGGCTCGAAGGGCTTAGATCGGGAGTGGAGGGGGATCGGGAGTGGAGGGCTTGGATCGGGAGTGGAGGGGAAGGGCTTAGATCGGGAGTGGAGGGCTCGAAGGGCTTGGATCGGGAGTGGAGGGCTCGAAGGGCTTAGATCGGGCGACGTGGAGAGGACTCGAAGGGCTTAGATCGGGAGAGGAGAGAAGTAGAAAGGTAGTAGAGAAGGGCGGAGGGGAGGGCTCGGAGGGCTTAGATCGGGTGGAGGGCTCGAAGGGCTTAGATCGGGCGCGGAGGGCTCGAAGGGCTTAGATCGGGCGCGGAGGGCTCGAAGGGCTTGGATCGGGAGCGAGGGCTCGAAGGGCTTGGATCGGGAGCGGAGGGCTCGAAGGGCTTGGATCGGGAGCGGAGGGCTCGAAGGGCTTAGATCGGGCGTGGAGGGCTCGAAGGGCTTAGATCGGGCGTGGAGGGCTCGAAGGGCTTAGATCGGGAGCGGAGGGCTCGAAGGGCTTAGATCGGGAGCGGAGGGCTCGAAGGGCTTAGATCGGGAGCGGAGGGCTGGAAGGGCTTAGATCGGGAGCGGAGGGCTCGAAGGGCTTAGATCGGGAGCGGAGGGCTCGAAGGGCTTAGATCGGGAGCGGAGGGCTCGAAGGGCTTAGATCGGGAGCGGAGGGCTCGAAGGGCTTGGATCGGGAGCGGAGGGCTCGAAGGGCTTGGATCGGGAGCGGAGGGCTCGAAGGGCTTGGATCGGGAGCGGAGGGCTCGAAGGGCTTGGATCGGGAGCGGAGGGCTCGAAGGGCTTGGATCGGGAGCGGAGGGCTCGAAGGGCTTAGATCGGGAGCGGAGGGCTCGAAGGGCTTAGATCGGGAGCGGAGGGCTCGAAGGGCTTAGATCGGGAGCGGAGGGCTCGAAGGGCTTAGATCGGGAGCGGAGGGCTCGAAGGGCTTAGATCGGGAGCGGAGGGCTCGAAGGGCTTTGATCGGGAGCGGAGGGCTCGAAGGGCTTGGATCGGGAGCGGAGGGCTCGAAGGGCTTGGATCGGGAGTGGAGGGCTCGAAGGGCTTAGATCGGGAGTGGAGGGCTCGAAGGGCTTAGATCGGGAGTGGAGGGCTCGAAGGGCTTAGATCGGGAGTGGAGGGCTCGAAGGGCTTGGATCGGGAGTGGAGGGCTCGAAGGGCTTGGATCGGGAGTGGAGGGCTCGAAGGGCTTGGATCGGGAGTGGAGGGCTCGAAGGGCTTGGATCGGGAGTGGAGGGCTCGAAGGGCTTGGATCGGGAGTGGAGGGCTCGAAGGGCTTGGATCGGGAGTGGAGGGCTCGAAGGGCTTAGATCGGGAGTGGAGGGCTCGAAGGGCTTAGATCGGGAGTGGAGGGCTCGAAGGGCTTAGATCGGGAGTGGAGGGCTCGAAGGGCTTAGATCGGGAGTGGAGGGCTCGAAGGGCTTAGATCGGGAGTGGAGGGCTCGAAGGGCTTAGATCGGGAGTGGAGGGCTCGAAGGGCTTAGATCGGGAGTGGAGGGCTCGAAGGGCTTAGATCGGGAGTGGAGGGCTCGAAGGGCTTAGATCGGGAGTGGAGGGCTCGAAGGGCTTAGATCGGGAGTGGAGGGCTCGAAGGGCTTAGATCGGGAGTGGAGGGCTCGAAGGGCTTAGATCGGGAGTGGAGGGCTCGAAGGGCTTAGATCGGGAGTGGAGGGCTCGAAGGGCTTAGATCGGGAGTGGAGGGCTCGAAGGGCTTAGATCGGGAGTGGAGGGCTCGAAGGGCTTCGATCGGGAGTGGAGGGCTCGAAGGGCTTAGATCGGGAGTGGAGGGCTCGAAGGGCTTAGATCGGGAGTGGAGGGCTCGGAGGGCTCGAAGGGCTTAGATCGGGAGTGAGGAGGGCTCGAAGGGCTTAGATCGGGAGTGGAGGGCTCGAAGGGCTTAGATCGGGAGTGGAGGGCTCGAAGGGCTTAGATCGGGAGTGGAGGGCTCGAAGGGCTTAGATCGGGAGTGGAGGGCTCGAAGGGCTTAGATCGGGCGCGGAGGGCTCGAAGGGCTTAGATCGGGAGCGGAGGACTCGAAGGGCTTAGATCGGGCGCGGAGGGCTCGAAGGGCTTAGATCGGGCGCGGAGGGCTCGAAGGGCTTAGATCGGGCGCGGAGGGCTCGAAGGGCTTAGATCGGGCGCGGAGGGCTCGAAGGGCTTAGATCGGGCGCGGAGGACTCGAAGGGCTTAGATCGGGCGCGGAGGACTCGAAGGGCTTAGATCGGGAGTGGAGGGCTCGAAGGGCTTAGATCGGGAGCGGAGGGCTCGAAGGGCTTAGATCGGGCGCGGAGGGCTCGAAGGGCTTAGATCGGGAGCGGAGGGCTCGAAGGGCTTAGATCGGGAGCGGAGGGCTCGAAGGGCTTAGATCGGGAGCGGAGGGCTCGAAGGGCTTAGATCGGGAGCGGAGGGCTCGAAGGGCTTAGATCGGGAGCGGAGGGCTCGAAGGGCTTAGATCGGGAGCGGAGGGCTCGAAGGGCTTAGATCGGGAGCGGAGGGCTCGAAGGGCTTAGATCGGGAGCGGAGGGCTCGAAGGGCTTAGATCGGGAGCGGAGGGCTCGAAGGGCTTAGATCGGGAGCGGAGGGCTCGAAGGGCTTAGATCGGGAGCGGAGGGCTCGAAGGGCTTAGATCGGGAGCGGAGGGCTCGAAGGGCTTAGATCGGGAGCGGAGGGCTCGAAGGGCTTAGATCGGGAGCGGAGGGCTCGAAGGGCTTAGATCGGGAGCGGAGGGCTCGAAGGGCTTAGATCGGGAGCGGAGGGCTCGAAGGGCTTAGATCGGGAGCGGAGGGCTCGAAGGGCTTAGATCGGGAGCGGAGGGCTCGAAGGGCTTAGATCGGGAGCGGAGGGCTCGAAGGGCTTAGATCGGGAGAGGAGGGCTCGAAGGGCTAAGATCGGGAGCGGAGGGCTCGAAGGGCTTAGATCGGGAGGGGAGGGCTCGAAGGGCTTAGATCGGGAGCGGAGGGCTCGAAGGGCTTAGATCGGGAGCGGAGGGCTCGAAGGGCTTAGATCGGGAGCGGAGGGCTCGAAGGGCTTAGATCGGGAGCGGAGGGCTCGAAGGGCTTAGATCGGGAGCGGAGGGCTCGAAGGGCTTAGATCGGGAGCGGAGGGCTCGAAGGGCTTAGATCGGGAGCGGAGGGCTCGAAGGGCTTAGATCGGGAGCGGAGGGCTCGAAGGGCTTAGATCGGGAGCGGAGGGCTCGAAGGGCTTAGATCGGGAGCGGAGGGCTCGAAGGGCTTAGATCGGGAGCGGAGGGCTCGAAGGGCTTAGATCGGGAGCGGAGGGCTCGAAGGGCTTAGATCGGGAGCGGAGGGCTCGAAGGGCTTAGATCGGGAGCGGAGGGCTCGAAGGGCTTAGATCGGGAGTGGAGGGCTCGAAGGGCTTAGATCGGGAGTGGAGGGCTCGAGGGGCTTAGATCAAGAGTCGAGGGCTCGAAGGGCTTAGATCAAGAGTCGAGGGCTCCGACAGACTAAACAAGCGATGATGGAGGTTGGGTTAAGAGGTGTTTCCCATTAAGAGAACCTGTCCCTTTCCCCTAACACTGCTGCCTTTGTTGTTTCTCATGCACAATTGTCCACCTCTCTCCACAGTACGGAGAACCTTGAAGAGTGGTTTGAGTGACGATCTGGTGCAGGCGCTGGGACTGTCCAAAACCTCAGAGGTGGCCGTGTAATTCGCTCTACCATAGACTTCCTAGGTATCAGTCCACTGCCCCCTGTGGTGGGATCTGGGCCAATGGCCAAGCAAGCTTTACTCTCTTTTCTTGGAGCGGGAGGGTCATCATGCATGGTACCCCTGGACAATGCCAAGCAGGAGACAACAGAGAGGTGGCGCATGCAGAACCCGGTTAGCGTTGCTGCATCACTTTACCGTCCTTAAAGACCTCTTCCGACAGCCGTCTGTCCGTCCATCCTCATCTACTCCAGGAGTTGTGTCGGAAAGCTGCAGCCCTGCGTTCCCAGGACTTCTACATGTGGACACATTTAAGGGCTTGTCTGTCTGCAAATGGACTGTCTTCCCAAAAGCCACAAGGGCCTGTGCCCAGGGAATGCTCGGCATGGGCACAGCACAAACTTTTATTGGTATTTTTCTATACTTTGGCTGGATCACTGACATATACGGATTGTAGCAGAATAGGGATAGAGTATCCTCTGCTCACATGGGATGAATTTATGAACAAAGCTGCTTCTTCAACTCGCCTTCATCTCCAAAGCTGTGTGTGGCTTCCCGACGAACGATGGAAACATAAAGGTTTTATTCGTTATCTGAGAGTGGCGGAAGTGGGAACACTATAGTTATTTACTGCCCATTTTATGCCTTTTTTTAAAGGGTTGTTGTGCATTCAGACCAAACTTTTTACTAAAAGTACTTGTGTGATATGCATTGGTTTGGACTTTAAAGGGGGCAGCAGTGTTTACCTCCTGCAGTGCTCTGGATGGCACCCGTAGGAGCAGGCTGTGCACTTGATGGACATGGGGTGGGGTTGGCGTTCCCCTACTGAGAATGTACAATGAGGGAGAGGCTATAGACACTGCACAGGCTGAACAGGGCAAAAAAGACGTTCAGGATGTACATTTTACTTGCTAGTTTGGATAGCACCCGATATATTTTGTTTTTAGCTATATATTTTGTTTTTAGCTATATATCCTAAGAAACACTCTGCTGGCAGGTGCGAGTCACTGAAACAATATAACAAGCATGGCACCACGCAGGGAATAATCTATGTCTGCTCACTAAAGCCACTAGATGGTGCTGTGCAAGGCACTACGGAGGCAATAACCTGTGCTTGCTTCTTTTCAGCCACTAGATGGTGCTGTGCATGGCACTACGGAGGCAATAACCTGTGCTTGCTTCCTTTCAGCCACTAGATGGTGCTGTGCATGGCACTACGGAGGCAATAACCTGTGCTTGCTTCCTTTCAGCCACTAGATGGTGCTGTGCATGGCACCACGTAAGGGAATAATCTGTACTGGCTCCATTCAGCCACTAGATGGGGCTGTGCACATAGCCTGTAGATTGGGGTCAGCAACCCACGGCACACAGGATTGGGGTCAGCAACCCACGGCACACAGGATTGGGGTCAGCAATCTACGACACACAAGATTGAGATCAGCAACCTACGGCACCCGATACGTTATCTCTGTTTATAGCTATTTACACCAAAAAAACACTTTGGCAGGTGCGAGTCACTGAAAAAATAACAAGCATGGCACCACGCAGGGGACAATCTGTGCTTGCTCCCTTCAGCCACTAGATGGTGCTGTGCATGGTACAATAGAAGGAATAATCTGTGCTTGCTCCCTTCAGCCACTAGATGGTGCTGTGCACATAGCATGTAGATTGGGGTCAGCAACCCACGGCACACAGGATTGGGGTCAGCAATCCACGGCACACAGGATTGGGGTCAGCACCCTATGGCACCTGATACATTATCTCTGTTTATAGCTGTGTACCCTAAGAAACACTTTACTGACAGGTGTAGGCCACTGAAACAATATAACAAGCATGGCACAACGCAGGGAATAATCTGTGCTTGCTTCCTTTCAGCCACTAGATGGTGCTGTGCGTGGCATCACAGAGGGTATAATCTGTGCTTGTTCACTTCTGCCACTAGATAGTGCTGTGCGTGGCATCACAGAGGGTATAATCTGTACTTGCTCTCTTCAGCCACCAGATGGTGCTGTGCACGGCACCACGTAGAGACTAATCTGTACTTGCTGCCCTCAGCCACTAGATGGTGCTGTGCATTGCACCATGTAGAGAATAACCTGTACTTGCTCCCTTCAGCCACTAGATGGTGCTGTGCACATAGCCTGCAGATTGGGGTCAGCAACCTACGGCACACAAGACTTGGAGTCGGCAACCTACGGCACCTGTTTTATAGCAATATACCCTAAGAAACACTTTTCTGGCAGGTGTGAGCCACTGAAACAATATAACAAGCATGGCACCACGCAGGGAATAATCTCTGCTTGCTTCCTTTCAGCCACTAGATGGTGCTGTGCGTGGCATCACAGAGGGTTTAATCTGTGCTTGTTCACTTAAGCCGCTAGATAGTGCTGTGCATGGCATCACGAAGGGTATCTCTACTTGCTCTCTTCAGCCACTAGATGGTGCTGTGCGTGGCACCACGTAGAGAATCATCTGTACTTGCTCTCTTCAGCCACTAGATGGTGCTGTGCATGGCACCACGTAGAGAATCATCTGTACTTGCTCTCTTCAGCCACTAGATGGTGCTGTTCATGGCATCACGAAGGGTATAATCTCTACTTGCTCCCTTCAGCCACTAGATGGTGCTGTGCACATAGCCTGTAGATTGGAGTCGGCAACCTACGGCACACAAGACTTGGGGTCAGCAACCTACGGCACCCGTTTATAGCAATATACAAAAAGAAACCCTTTCCTGGCAGGTGCGAGTCACAAACTATTCCCTGTATGGTTCCATGCTTGATATATTCTTTCAGGGTGCATATTCCCACTAAACCACTAAGCAGTGTTCCTTATTAACCCTGTGGAATATTTGGTTCTCTTCTGTGTTAAATCTTTTACTGCTGACCGCAAACAATGGATATCTCGGATATGGGCGGAACCTAGTTTAATCAGCTGCCTTCTTCTATCACTGCAGGCTCCGGAGGCTGGCATTCCTCTCTGCCCACCTGCACCTGGGATGGCAATGGGGGGGGGGGGGCTCTCACTGTTATAGCGCTCTCTTATGTTATACCACTATGGGGGTATATTTATAAAGACGTGAATGTGACTTTCACCATACATTCACTGCAGGTACATCTTTCTGGTACCTATGTTTTAACCTCTTGTCTCCCATGTAACACACGTGTGGCAGCAACGAGGGTGAGCTTTAACATCCAAACACCGCGTATATGCGTCCATGGGCGGTAGAGGTTTCTGTGCTGAGAGCGCGCTCCCAGTGCAATGACACAGGCAGTAATAATTGGGAGTGGCTTCCGATCACGTGACCACTGTGACAGCCAATTACAATGACCAGTAACCATATGTGATACTCCGGTGATGGACATTGATTGTATGTGACGGCGTTAGGAGAACCTGTCTCGGCTCTGTATACACACATGACAAGGAGGAGGATGGACCGCCGCACTCTAAAGGAACAGCCCGTGGGGGGGGGGGGGGGGGGGTGCTGCGTTTTTGTTGCGTTTTTTTTGCCAAATATGCGCCAAAAATGCAGCAAGCAGGATTTTTAACACTGCTTCAGTAGGTAGATGGTGGCCAACAATAAATTCATGTTCATTTAAATTCATGTTATTAGTTAAAAAGTTGAATGTAATAAAATTAAATATAAAAAATATAATTTATTTTTTATTTTTTTTAAACGTCCATTTTGGGTTCGGCAACGAACGTTTTATTTTGGATGCACCTCTAATTTGAAATGGGTTACATAATTCTTAACAATAGAAGAGCATGTGGTGATCATACATTCCGTGATCAGTTGTAGCTCCACCCCCAAGGCAACAAGACCCACCCCAGCGGTTCCTCTCCCAGCCTGTGTAGACCTATCAAAACAAAATACATAAGGAACCCTATTTATTAAGTTTTTATGTCCCTGTCCCATGTTACATTATCAATGATGAAGAAACGCTTTACATTTTCCCTATGTATTCCTATGAGTTGTGGTGGATGGATCCGCCCCTGAGCACACTCCGCCCCACCCCTGAGCACACTCCGCCCCCACCCCTGAGCACACTCCGCCCCTAGTGCCCCTACCCCCTGAGCACACTCTGCCTCCGCCCCCTGAGCACACTCCGCCTCCGCCCCCTGAGCACACTCCGCCCCCACCCCCTGAGCACACTCTGCCCCCACCCCCTGAGCACACTCCGCCCTATGAGCACACTCTGCCCCCACCCCCTGAGCACACTCCGCCCCCTGAGCACACTCTGCCCCCACCCCCTGAGCACACTCTGCCCCCCGAACACACTCTGCCCCCACCCCCGGAGCACACTCTGCCCCCACCCCTGAGCACACTCTGCCCCCACCCCTGAGCACACTCTGCCCCCACCCCCTGAGCACACTCCACCCCCATCCTTGAGCACACTCCGCCCCCATCCTTGAGCACACTCCGCCCCCATCCCTGAGCACACTCCGCCCCCATCCCTGAGCACACTCCGCCTCCGCCTCCGCCCCCTAAGCACACTCCGCCTCCGCCCCCTAAGCACACTCCGCCTCCGCCCCCTAAGCACACTCCGCCTCCGCCCCCTGAGCACTCTGCCCCCACCCCCTGAGCACACTCTGCCCCCACCCCCTGAGCACACTCCGCCTCCGCCCCCACCCCTGAGCATACTCCGCCCCCTGAGCACACTCCGCCCCCACCCCTGAGCACACTCCGCCCCCACCCCTGAGCACACTCCGCCTCCACCCCTGAGCACACTCCGCCCCCCCCCACCCCTGAGCACACTCCGCCTCCGCCCCCACCCCTGAGCACACTCCGCCCCCACCCCTGAGCACACTCCGCCCCCTGAGCACACTCCGCCCCCCCCCCTGAGCACACTCCGCCCCCACCCCTGAGCACACTCCGCCTCCGCCCCACCCCTGAGCACACTCCGCCTCCGCCCCACCCCTGAGCACACTCCGCCCCCACCCCTGAGCACACTCCGCCTCCGTAGACAAAGATGACCCTCCCATGGATCCAAGCTGTCGGACTTTCACTCTTATTTATTTTTCAGAAGTCAAAGGTTTCCAGTGCCTTGATCAGCGTATAATGGGTGACCCTGTGGTCTTTTTATTTTTTTATAATGAAGAAGATCGGCCCCTGCGGCGCCCAAGCTGTCTGTAGAAGGGGAAGGTGACCTGTACATAGTAATTGTGCCGGCAGCGTTGGGCGTCTGCGGGGCCGGCCAGAGACTTTGTGCCATTCGGAGTAAAGCGCAAACTCAGAACAGTATTATGAAGACGATTGTACCACTTTCTCTGTAACGTCACTCTAATTATACATGTAGGGGATGGAGTTTCTTGTAAAGCATACTTTTATTTTTATTTTTTGTTTGTTTTTGGTTCTTCAATAAAATTATTGAAATACTAAGATTGTGTGTTATGGTTTTCTGAGAGACCACTGAAAGGTAAAGTAAATAACATTGATTATCTTGTTACAATGTACGTGTCAGGAGTATAATGTACAGAGAGCAGGGGTCAGGAGAATAATGCACAGAGTGTAGGTGTCAGCAGTATGTAATGTACATAGTGCAGGGGTCAGGATTATAATGTACAGAGTGCAAGGCTCGGGAGTATGTAATGTACACAGTGTACGTGTCAGGAGTATAATGTACCAAGAGCAGGGGTCAGGAGTATGTAATGTACAGAGCACAGGGGTCAGGAGTATGTAATGTACACAGTGTAGGTGTCAGGAGTATGTAATGTACAAAGCACAGGGGGGCAGGATTATGAAATGTACAGAGTGCAGGGTTCAGGAGCCAGAATAATGTACACGGTGTAGCTGTCAGGAGCATGTAATGTACAGAGTGCAGGGCTCAGGAGCATGTAATGTACAGCGTGTAGGTGTCAGGAGCATGTAATGTGCAGGGTTCAGGAGTCCAGGGCATGTAATTTACAGTGTGTAGGTGTCAGGAGTATGTAATGTACAGAGTGCAGGGTTCAGGATTAGGTAATGTACAGAGTGCAGGGCTCAGGAATATGTAATGTTCACAGTGAAGGTGTCAGGAGTATGTGATGTACAGAGCGCAGGGGTCAGAAGCATGTAATGTACAGCATGTGGGTGTCAGGAGTATGTAATGCGGGGTTCAAGAGTCATAAGAATGTAATGTACACAGTGTAGGAGTCAGGAGTATATACTGTAATATGTAATGTACAGAGCACATGGGTCAGGAGTATATACAGTACAGAGTGCAGGGCTCAGGAGTATGGAATGTTTACAGTGTAGGTGTCGGGAGTATGTAATGTGCAGGGGTCAGGAGCATGTAATGTACAGTGGGGTTAGATTCAGAAGAATGTAATGTACAGAGTAAAGGAATATGTAAGGTACAGAGCGCAGGGGTCATGAGTGGGTAACATTCAGGGGTCAGGAATATGTAAAGTACATAGTCTGCTCAGTGGTTGCTCTGGGTTACAGCATCTTGCACATTTGCATTGCCACACTCGATAATGCCACGTTTACACTTGTAGTTGGGGGGTCTTTACCCCCAAATGCTCCCCCTAACCTACAAAGGCAAGGATCGGGAGTGTACACATATGGCCACGATGCTTTGCATTATGGCATGGCAAAAATTACCCCCCCTCCCCCCTCCTGTTGCATTCAGCAGAACGAGTTGAACTCAACCCATTGATCTGAGAGGGGCTGTGGCAATGCATTGGGGTTGGGTGTGGTGGGGCGAGGTGGGTTTTAGGGGTTAAAGCAAAGGGTGAGGAGGGGGACATAACCCCCCCCCCCCTTACTGCCTGTCCAAAACTATCTGAAAAGAGATCCATTGCCAATCGCTCTTTAGAGGGCGGCACAAATGTAAAGCAGCCTTAATGCTAATCGGCCAATCCTGTATATTCTGACAATTCAGGAGAGGGGGGCCCGGACGCAGGGGGGGGGGGCTTAGGCAGAGGGGGGACCCTTTACTTTGGGGCACCGTGAAGTAAACTATTTTTTTTCTCCGGCCCCCATCAGTTAAGCGGGGGGGGGGGGGGCAGAAATTAGAGGATTTCGTGATTTATTTATTTTTTGGGATGTGGGCGGAGTCTTCCTCCATGCTGTGGTCCCCAGAAATGAAAGTTCTGACCCGCTATATAGACGACCCCCCCCCTCTATATCTGTCTATAGGGAAGGCCAGACTATTGAAAATTAAAGTAAAAAGAAAATCCCAAATTTTGGTTTTGTCGCCACAGGAATAGAAGGAAAACCTTCATGGACACTATGGTGACAGCCAGGGGTTTCCTCACTTCGGAGGGATTTCCTTTCACTTCCTGTTTTGGCTATGGGACAGGAAGTGAAGCGAAATCTCCCCCAATGGGGCAAAAGGAAAAATCTTACAGGAGGTTTAAAACTTTCCAAGAAGGAGATGGAGAAAGCGCTGCGTTTAGTTTTCAGTCGTTTTACTTTAATTGCCAGGAAGAGCGGAACATGAGTAATGGGTACAACCTCATCAACACTCCCCACAGCGGGAATTAAAGGGAAAGGTTCCGGGGGAGAGCGGGACTCAGCCCTTGGATACAAAGTACCTGAGGGGCGGGGCTTTCCCAGCGCCAGCAGCCAATAGAGGAAGCGACAACTGGACGTGGTTTGCTATAGGGCGCTGTCCTGAGAGATATAGCGCTGCTATCAGGAAGGGGGCGGGGCCTGGGAGATGAACTGAGGCGGGAAGTGGAGGTCTCGGCGGAGGACGGAGAAGGTTCTGTTATGTCCGCCGCTCAGGTGACAGAGAGCGCTGAGGAGGAGGAGGAGGGCGGAGCCACCGCTTATCACACACCGACACCGAGCTCCTCCTCACACCCATCGAGCTCCTCCTCACCTGTACATTAATCGCCACTTCTCACGGACCGAGCTACTCCTCACTGACCAACCTTCTCTCACCGAACGCCTCCTCACTACACCGACCAACCTCACACCGAACGCCTCCTCACCAACATCGACCAACCTCCTCACACCGAACGCCTCCTCACCGACACCGACCAACCTCCTCACACCGAACGCCTCCTCACCGACACCGACCAACCTCCTCACAACGAACGCCTCCTCACCGACCAACCTCCTCACACCGAACGCCTCCTCACCAACACGACCAACCTCCCCACACCGAACGCCTCCTCACCAACACCAACCAACCTCCTCACACCGAACGCCTCCTCACCAACACCGACCAACCTCCCCACACCGAACGCCTCCTCACCGACATTGACCAACCTCCTCACACCGAACGCCTCCTCACCAACATCGACCAACCTCCTCACACCGAACGCCTCCTCACCGACACCGACCAACCTCCTCACACCGACCGCCTCCTCACCGACACCGACTAACCTCCTCACACCGACCGCCTCCTCACCACACCGACCAACCTCCTCACACCGAACGCCTCCTCACCACACCGACCAACCTCCTCACACCGAACGCCTCCTCACCACACCGACCAACCTCCTCACAACGAACGCCTCCTCACCGACACCAACCAACCTCCTCACACCGAACGCCTCCTCACCACACCGACCAACCTCCTCACACCGAACGCCTCCTCACCACACCGACCAACCTCCTCACACCGAACGCCTCCTCACCACACCGACCAACCTCCTCACAACGAACGCCTCCTCACCACACCGACCAACCTCCTCACACCGAACGCCTCCTCACCACACCGACCAACCTCCTCACACCGAACGCCTCCTCACCGACACCAACCAACCTCCTCACACCGAACGCCTCCTCACCACACCGACCAACCTCCTCACACCGAACGCCTCCTCACCGACACCAACCAACCTCCTCACACCGAACGCCTCCTCACCGACACCGACCAACCTCCTCACACCGAACGCCTCCTCACCGACACCGACCAACCTCCTCACACCGACCGCCTCCTCACCACACCGACCAACCTCCTCACAACGAATGTCTCCTCACCAACACCGACCAACCTCCTCACACCGAACGCCTCCTCACCGACACCAACCAACCTCCTCACACCGAACGCCTCCTCACCACACCGACCAACCTCCTCACACCGAACGCCTCCTCACCACACCGACCAACCTCCTCACAACGAACGCCTCCTCACCACACCGACCAACCTCCTCACACCGAACGCCTCCTCACCGACACCAACCAACCTCCTCACACCGAACGCCTCCTCACCGACACCAACCAACCTCCTCACACTGACCGCCTCCTCACCACACCGACCAACCTCCTCACAACGAATGTCTCCTCACCAACACCGACCAACCTCCTCACACCGAACGCCTCCTCACTGACACCAACCAACCTCCTCACACCGAACGCCTCCTCACCACACCGACCAACCTCCTCACACCGAACGCCACCTCACCACACCGACCAACCTCCTCACAACGAACGCCTCCTCACCACACCGACCAACCTCCTCACACCGAACGCCTCCTCACCACACCGACCAACCTCCTCACACCGAACGCCTCCTCACCGACCAACCTCCTCACACCGAACGCCTCCTCACCACCCCGACCAACCTCCTCACACCGAACGCCTCCTCACCACACCGACCAACCTCCTCACACCGAACGCCTCCTCACCGACACCAACCAACCTCCTCACACCGAACGCCTCCTCACCGACCAACCTCCTCACACCGACCGCCTCCTCACCACACCGACCAACCTCCTCACAACGAATGTCTCCTCACCAACACCGACCAACCTCCTCACACCGAACGCCTCCTCACCGACACCAACCAACCTCCTCACACCGAACGCCTCCTCACCACACCGACCAACCTCCTCACACCGAACGCCTCCTCACCACACCGACCAACCTCCTCACACCGAACGCCTCCTCACCAACACCGACCGCCTCCTCACCAACACCGACCAACCTCCTCACACCGAACGCCTCCTCACCGACCAACCTTCTCACACCGAACGCCTCCTCACCGACACCAACCAACCTCACACCGAACGCCTCCTCACCGACATCGACCAACCTCCTCACACCGAACGCCTCCTCACGACATCGACCAACCTCCTCGCACCGAACGCCTCCTCACGACATCGACCAACCTCCTCGCACCGAACGCCTCCTCACCACACCGACCAACCTCCTCACAACGAATGTCTCCTCACCAACACCGACCAACCTCCTCGCACCGAACGCCTCCTCACGACATCGACCAACCTCACCGACATCGACCAACCTCCTCACACCGAACGCCTGCTCACCGACACGACCAACCTCCTAGCACTGAACGCCTCCTCACCGACATCGACCAACCTCCTCTCACCGACATCGACCAACCTCCTCACACCGAACGCCTCCTCACCGACATTGACCAACCTCCTCACACCGAACGCTTCCTCACCGACATCGACCAACCTCCTCACACCGGTCCATTGCCCACCACTCCTTACTGACGAGCTCCTCACACCGACCGAGCTCCACACACCGGTCCATTCCCCACCACCCCTCACTGACCAAGCGCCTCACACCAACACCGACCAAGCTCCTCCTCACCGGTCCATTCCCCGCCACTCCTCACTGACTGAGCTCCTCACACCAACACCGACCGAGCTCCTCACACCAACCGAGCTCCTCCTCACTGGTCCATTCCCAGGAACTCCTCACTGACAGAGCTCCTTACACCAACACCGACCGAGCTCCTCACACCGACCAAGCTCTTCCTCACTGGTCCATTCCCTGCCACTCCTAACCAACCAACCTCCTCACTGATACCGACCGATCTTACATCGACCGCGCTCCTCACACCAACACCGAGCTCCTGACCGGTCCATTCCCTGCTACTCCCCCTCATCATTCTCCTTCACTCCTCCTCCTCCTCCTTCACCCACCTCCTCCTCCTTCACTCCTCACCCACCTCCTCCTCATTCAATCTTCCACCCACCTCCCTTTTTTTTTCTCCTTCACCAACTTCCTCCTCCTTCATTCCTCCAACCACCAACTCCTCCTTCTTTTCTCCTCCACCAACCTCCTTCTTCACTCCTCCACCCAGCCCTTCCGCCTTCACTCCTCCACCCAGCCCTTCCTCCTTGTTCACTCCTCCACTCCTAACACCTATTTTAACGCCTCCACCCAACTCCTCCTTCACGCCTCCACCCAACTCCTCCTTCACGCCTCCACCCAACTCCCAACTCCTCCTTCACGCCTCCACCCAACTTCTCCTTCACGCCTCCACCCAACTCCTCCTTCGCTCCTCCACCACCCACCTCCTTCGCTCCTCCACCCACCTCCTTCACTCCTTCCCCCCTCCACCCACTTCCTCCTCCTTCCCCCCTCCACCCACTTCCTCCTCCTTCCCCCCTCCACCCACTTCCTCCTCCTTCCCCCCTCCACCCACTTCCTCCTCCTTCCCCCCTCCACCCACTTCCTCCTCCTTCACTCCTCCACCTACCCACCTCCTCCTTCACTTCTCCACCCTCATCCTCTTCCTTCTTTATTTTCCGCCCACTTTCTCCTCCTTTAATCTTCCGCCCACATTCTCCTCCTTTACTCCTCCACCCACTTTCTCCACCTCCTTCATTCCTCACCGGCTCCTTCGCTGCTTCACTCACCTCCTCTTCCTTCACTCTTCCACCGGCTCCTCCTCCTCCTTCTTTAGTCATCCACCTCCTATACACCTCCACCTATCTTCTCCTCCTTCACTCTTCCACCCAGCTCCTTCTTTTACTCCACACCTAGCTCTTTCTCCTTCACTCCTCACCCTGCTCCCCCTCTAATCCATCTAGCTCTTCCTCCTTCACTCCCCACCCTGCTCCCCCCTACCCCCCCTCTTCTCCATCTAGCTCTTCCTCCTTCACTCCCCACCCTGCTCCCCCCAACCCCCCCTCTTCTCCATCTAGCTCTTCCTCCTTCACTCATTAGAGTGATACTTAACTCCGCCCACTCCCTCAGTTTTGTTTTCCCCATTTACCTGTGTTGCTCTTCAAAGAACAATCTCACCCGCACAGCGAGTCCAAGTGTTTTCCCGCTGCAATCGGCCCTTCGAGTGGCACACTGCGGTTCCTGTACAACAATCATGGTCCTCTTCAGCTGGCTCCTTCTTGTGGATGCGGTCAGCCAGCTGTGATAATGCACCAGACCGCCCCTGGCTGAGCAGTGTGCCAATCCTGCAACCTCTTGAGAGAGATGATAAAAGTACGCCAGGAGGCTGCAGGGCACATCATTCTTACCTAGGCTGGAATGTTGGCAGGGGGTGGGGCTAAAAGAAAATGGCAAAAAAATAAAAATGACCTGCAAATCTGCTAATTGCGCTCCTCCACAGTCCTATCCTTTTCACTACTCCACTTAGCTCCTCCTCCTTCACTCCTCCACTTAGCTCCTCTTCCTCCACCCAGCTCCTCTTCCTTCACCCAGCTCCTCTTCCTTCACTCCTTCACCCAGCTCCTCTTCCTTCACTCCTTCACCCAGCTCCTCTTCCTTCACCCAGCTCCTCTTCCTTCACTCCTTCACCCAGCTCCTCTTCCTTCACTCCTTCACCCAGCTCCTCTTCCTTCACCCAGCTCCTCTTCCTTCACTCCTTCACCAAGCTCCTCTTCCTTCACCCAGCTCCTCTTCCTTCACTCCTTCACCCAGCTCCTCTTCCTTCACCCAGCTCCTCTTCCTTCACTCTTCCATCCACCTCCTCCTCTACAGTCCTATTGCTACAAAGAAATTGCCTCTTTGCGCTTCACCTATAAGATAGCAATAGTAGATATCCACTTGACCCCAAATCCCTCTGCACTTAAAAGCATTCAAAACGCCAAGATCAGTGTTTTTGATTCTTTGAAAATGCCTCCGCTGACATCCGGGTAAACCCAAAGTGATGTCATCGCTTCCAGGTTACCATATCAGAGACCAGATCAAACTCAATCCTTTATTTGGGTGCTGACGTGCCAACTGTTAGCTCGGGTCGCCTGGTGAGACAGGAGAGCCCGCGCAAGCCTGGGGGGGGGGGGGGGGGCTGGGGGGGGGGGGTGCGATCAAGTGGCTAGTTGGCTGCTCCGGTTGCTATTACAAGAGAGCGACCGCCGGCTCTAAAAAACGGTACCAGGGTGATGCCTGCAGCATCATCCTGGTACAACCACTAAAATAACATACCAGGTACAGGGATTGTGCGGCAAGTGGATCCAGGGACAGCTGCATCTCACACTTCATCCACTGGGTGGCAGAAACATAACATGAGCAAAAGAGAAAGAAACAAAGCGCTTGCTCCCTAGTGTGATGAATCATTTAAAGGGTAACTCCACTTTTCGTGGAGAAAATAAAGCAAATAAAGAAAAAAAAAAATAATATAGCACATATAATTGCGACACAAATCATATTGTAATTGAATGTTATTAAAAATTACCTTTTCTTTCCAATCTGCAGCTGCTGTAATTTTCTGAGAATGCATTGCAATATGGCTACCTGGAGTTGTTCTGTACACAGAATGTGTACTGACCACTTTGTGATTGGCTCACCAATTTTCCCAGAAGTCTGCACTAAGATACAAGTCAGATTTCGGGCATCCCCTGCAACAAAAATTAAATTTTTGGAGAGATACTTTCAATAGGCACACGTCTAAAGGGATGCAGGCTCAGCAGATTTCCTCATTAGTGCTCTGCAGCTGCACACCTGACGGTTAATTATGAAACCACTCCCATTAGACCCACTCAGTACAGAGGCACAGACACACATGGATTTCTTCAGAATAACAAAAGAGGAATCTGCAACAAAGTTTGTTATAATCCTTGCAATGTACATAGATCACCCCGGGGGGGAGAGGGTGTTTTTTTTTCTCAACAAAAGTGGAGTTACGCTTTAATGCAAAGACCCCTGCACAGAGCAGGTAAGTATTACATGTTTGTTTATTTAAAAAAAACAAAAAAAAAACTGCCTTTACAATCCCTTTAAAGTATATTGCTGTTATTGTTTTGTGTCATACAGGTAGAGGCGAGCCCAGCAGATGACTGCAAGGATCTCTTCCACATTAATGTTGGTGGGTGGATCTTCCCCATACCAAAGATTAAACTCGCTCTTTTCCCTGAATCTTTACTATATCGGGAGGCCTGCTTGTTACCGGAGTCCGATAGATCAAGGATATTCCTAGACCGGGATGGCTTTGTGTTCAGACATATTCATCAGTTCCTGCTCACTTCGCAGCTCCCAATATCCAGCTTATCAGAGCTGGATCTGTTGTATGAACAAGCTAGAGGGCTCAATCTCCCACCAGTTATTGAGGTATTTATTGAGTATTTGTTCTGCAGCTGTTCCTGTATATATGTTGACTTTAGCCTTGTTCAGTAACATCAGTCAAAACTTTTTTTTCTAGTTTTGGATAGAGTCCAGAATGGTTAGAATCTCTGCCTGGCTTTTATTGCTGTCTGTGTTCTTGCTTCCTCTGGCTGTCTCTGGGGATGAGAAGTGCAGGAAAGTTTCCAGAATGTGGACACAGCAGTAAAAACTGACAGAGACCCTTTCCTACTCTAAGGCCGGGTTTACATTGCTCCGACATCACGCCCAGGGCATGATGGGGTGGTGATGTCACAAGGGGGTGGGGTCTCTGGGTGAAATCACCAGATGGCCACGCCCTCATGGCTATATAAGAAATAGCAGACACCAGAGCTAACACAACATCGGGAGCTAGCGTCAGGAGAAGACATCAGTGGAGGCAGAAGAACCAGAGGAAGAAGTCATCCCTGGAGGGAAAATACATCACCGGAGGAAGAGGACATCAGCTGAGGGAGAAGTACCAGATGAGGAAGTCATCCCTTGAGGGAGAAAATATCACCGGAGGAAGAACCAGAGGAAGAGGACATTAGTGGAGGGAGAAGAACCAGAGGAAGAAGTCATACCTGGAGGGAGAAGATTTTACCGGAGGGAGAAGAACCAGAGGAAGAAGTCATCCCTGGAGGGAGAAGACATCACCGGAGTCATCCCTGGAGGGAGAAGATTTTACCGGAGGGAGAAGAACCAGAGGAAGAAGTCATCCCTGGAGGGAGAAGACATCACCGGAGAAAGAAGACAATTTGGAGCTACGACGGGGGACATTCTTCATTTCTAATAAAGAACTTTTTTTTAAAAGTATACTGTTTTTATCTAATTTTGACACTTTTAGGATGAATGAGTAGTGGCATAATAAGCCCCCTGCCCACAGACCCCCCTCAACCACCACCCATGGTTGTCGGGACATGGGGACAAGGTGCTTTGGGGTGGGGGGGTGCACCCACCCCCCCCCCCATGTTGAGGGCATGTGGCCTTGTATGCTTCAGGAGGGGGGGGGGGCGCTCTCTCGCTCCCCCCTGTCCCTTACCTGCCGAGCTGGGTGCTCAGATAAAAGTCTGGTATATATTTTGGAGGGGCTCAATGCCATTTTTTGACATTTTGGCGTGGGGTTCCCCCTTCAAGATCCTCAGAGCACAAGTCGGATCAGTTAAGATGATGATCCGACTTGGATGCGACTTTCATTCAAATTAATGGGCTGAAATTGTGCCCAAGTCGAACCAAAGTAGTGCAGGCACCTTTTTCAAAGTCAGACCAGTAAAGACGGCTCTCATAGGGAACCATTTATTTATACACGTCATGCGACCTGTTCTCCCAAAGTGGTAGCGTATGTCGCACCAGTGTGAACCAGGCCTAAATCCTAAATGTTGACTAGAGTTACACTGGTAATGGTAGCAGATGCGTTCTTATGCCCACTGAGCACATTGGTCATCAAAGCGCTGCGGGTGCTGCGGCTGTCTGAAAATTGCAATAGCCAAGGATCTCCCCCTTATTCAGGGCTCAAGTTTGATGGAGTAATTGGAGGACTCTAAAGTGGCACTCTGGTTTAATTGTTTGCTTCATAAAAAAAATCAGATGGATCAGTGAATCATAATGCGAGGTGTGTCTAAAAAGTTCAGTGAATGGTATCAGAAAACAAACAAAACAGAAGATACAAACAAATTACCCTTATCGCCATCCTTCACAACACACCTTTGGCAACGTTCATAAAGCTTCTAGAAACTTGACAGCAAAGGCCTCTTTAGGAGTCGATCGCAGAATCGCTGTCGCACATTCTTGGATGATGCCATCGTCGTAGATGGCGATCAACATTGCCTTGACCTTGGACTTTTGCAGGCGGCTCTTTTTGGGTTGCAGGGAAGGTGGTGAACGCCATTCCATCAATTGCCACTTGGATTCCGGATGGAACCGGTAGCACCACGTCTCACCCCCTGTGACAATGGTTGGCAGAAAGGATGGATCTGGTCACATTGCAATGAAATCTCTAGA
The DNA here is from genome assembly GCA_028564925.1 of Lithobates sylvaticus. Taxonomy (NCBI): domain Eukaryota; kingdom Metazoa; phylum Chordata; class Amphibia; order Anura; family Ranidae; genus Lithobates; species Lithobates sylvaticus. The sequence continues at coordinate 10,477,802 of CM053034.1, forward strand.
GGTTTCCATCCATTTTTGCTTTCTGTTCGTCTGTGAGCTTGTGCGGCAGAAACCGGGAACAGATCTTCCGCTTACCCAAATCTTCAATGGTGCGCACCGTGTCCTTGCTAATGCCCAATTCCTCCACCATCAACTGTAGAGTCAGTCACTGGCTGATCTCGTGCCAGCATTTGTCACATTCGCTCGAGTGTCTTGGGTTCGGTTTGTCGAACGTGGCTCATCCTCAGTTGTTTCCTTCCCGTCGCAAAAGCAGTTGAACACAGTTCCAGCTCACGGCTAACGTCCCGTACACTTGCACCAACATTTCATGCGTCTCCAACACCGGTGTCCCCAGTTTGTAGCAGAACTTGATGTTCACTCATTGCTCCATTGCACTGTGACCCTACCTCTCACACTGACTACATGCAGCGCGTTTACCCCGACGGTTGCGTGTACTCCATGCTTGGTGGTGCTAGGTGGTGTGTCTCTAGATAGCCATGCGCATGTGCGTGCACCTGGCCCATGTTGCTGTTGAGATATCAGACCATTCATCAAACTCTTTAGACACACCTTCTTTTCTGATCTATTGATCCGCTGATCTTTGTCACATCTGACTTTTTTTCTGAAGCAGACAATTTAATCTTGGTGATTGTGCGACATTAGAGTCCTCCGATCTCTCCATTAAAGTGGGAGTAAACTCCCATACATCATTTTTATCTATAGGTAAGCCTATAATAAGACTTACCTAGAGGTACTGTAAATATCTTCTAAATCTGCACGGTTTAGAAGATACTGTACATGCAGCCAGTGACATCACCGGCGCATGCGCTCTGAAGGAATAGCCACCCGGGCCGTTTCTTTCAGAGTCCTGTGCCGTAAACGGCAGCGCCTGCACGGAGTGACGTCATTGTGGTTTCGGCCACTCGCACAGCCAGTGTCCACGAACCCGTTGAAGACCAGGTGAAGATGGAATCGCCTTCATCGGTGGCAGAGCATTTCTGGAGGGCTTCATTCTAGGGTAAGTTTCACATAATGTGCTAGTATGCAATGCATACTACCACATTATTACATTGCTTTGCAGGTTGCAAAAAATAAATTGCGGTTTACTACCGCTTTAAACTCAAGTCCTGAAAAAGGAGTTCTTTGACTCCACAAAATGCGACCGCTGTTGGGCATTGTCTTCTTCTGAATAAATATTGATGGTAGGAGTGTTTGGACTCCCTGACCTTTGTTGCTCTCATTGGACTGGACTTTGTGCACATGAATACAATACCCGGCAGGTAAGAATCCCTCCCGAGGAGCTATTGTGTTCTCACAGCGGAGGGGGGGGGGGGGGGTGCTCAGGGAGCCGTCCCTGCCATGAGTGCACAATGATTACTGCTAGTGGCTATAGTCTCTGGCAATAATCACATGCTAATAAACTGACATGCTAGTTGTACCCAAGTCGATCAATCGAATTGGGTACAGTGGGCTTGCCCATAGATGGATCAAATCTCCGCCGATCCCTCTATGGCAAGCTTTAGACATGTCTTTAATCTCTGTAGCCAGCAGGGATATGCAATTAGCGGACCTCCAGTTGTACAGAACTACAAGTCCCATGAGGCATAGCAAGACTGACAGCCACTAGCATGACATCCAAAGGCAGAGGCATGATGGGACTTGTAGTTTTAATACAGATTGTGGTCCGCTAATTGCATATCCCTCTGTGTAGTGTATGAATATGACCGCCATTTGTTCGTCATTAACAGGCCATAGACAAGCTGAAGGGGGGAAAAGAAGAAAAAACTCTCCTGCATGAACAAACATTGCCAGACATTCCAACCCGTGAGGAAGCACCGATGAACTACTGGAAAACCCAAAAATTTAGCAACAAGCTATCTGAATGGCCACTAAAAATATCCTTGTCTCCAGGTAATGAGTTAAAGTAGTTGTGAATGCAAGTTCTCATCTATTCATAACGGAATAGTTAAATATGTATTTATAAATAATAAAATCACCCAACATTAAAAGTTAGAAAAATAAACATCTACAAAAGAAAAAAACAAACACCCTGTGAATCGCACGTTAACTGGTGACAAACTACAACAAGAATTGTCCACAAAATAATGTCCACAATATTTTATTTCTTCACAATATCCACCCAGTGAATCCTCCAACCAAAACGTGACTGTAGTGAATACACCACTCCCTTCTGGTTAGGCACTCACCAACTCCATCTGCCTCTCCTGTGACTGATCGGCATAAAGCGCTTTTCTAATTGTGGGATCCCCTACCACTCAGGCTGACAATTCTTCTCCTTTTTATATCAATCCACAGACCTAGGTTAAAAGAAAAAGAAGAGACATTCATAGCATAAAACTGTATAAATACTTTATTTAACCACTTACCTACTGAGCACTTTCACGCTCTTCCCGACATGGCCCAGCTTTCAGTGCTGTTGCACTTTGAATGACAATTGCGCGTTCATGCAACACTGTACCCATATGACATTTTTATCATTTTTTTTTAGACGGATAGATCTTTGTTTTGTATTTAACCGCTTCCCGACCGCTTCACGCCGATGTACGTCGGCAGTATGGCACTGCTAGGCAGAACCACGTACAGGTACGTGGCCCTTTAAGAGCCTAGCCGCAGGTCGCGCGCCGCTGGCGGCGTGCTCGCGACGCGGTCGGGAGCTCTGTGACCATGGCCACGGGACCAGCGGACCCGATCACCGCTGGTGTCCCGCGATCGGGTCACAGAGCTGAAGAACGGGGAGAGGTCTGTGTAAACAAACCTCTCCCCGCGCTTCCTACTCTGCCTGTCATTGATCGGCTGTTCCCTGTCATCGGGAAAGCCGATCAATGACGTCAGGCCCGCCCCCTAATGGTAAAAAAAAAAAAACACACACGTCACAGCCCATAACCCCTCCCCTCCCCCTGGTGGTTAACTCTTTCACTGCCAGTGTCATTTATACAGGAATCAGTGCATTTAAATAGCATTGATTGCTGTATAAATGACAATGGTCCCAAAAATGTCCGATGTGTCCGCCATAATGTCGCAGTCACAATAAAAATCGCTGATCGCCGCCATTACTAGTAAAAAAAAAATATTAATTAAAATGCTATAAAACTATCCCCTATTTTGTAAACGCTATAACTTTTGTGCAAACCAATCAATCGCTTATTGCGATTTTTTTTTTTTTTACTTAAAACATGTAGAAGAATGCGTATCGGCCTAAACTGAGGGAAAAAAATAAAATTTTAGATATTTTTTGGGGATATTTATTATAGCAAAAAGCAAAAAATATTGCATTTTTTTTTCAAATTTGTTGCTCTATTTTTGTTTATAGCGCAAAAAATAAAAACCGCAGGGGCGATCAAATACCACCAAAAGAAAGCTCTATTTGTGGGAAAAAAAGGACGCCAATTTTGTTTCGAAGCCACGAAACATGACGCCATTTTTTTTCTTTGTTTCTGTGCAATTTTTTTTTTTCTTCATTGAGGTGCGCTGATAAGGCTGAACTTATGGGCACTGATATGCTGGACTGATAATCAGTGTGCTGTCACAGGATTGATGGTTATCGGCTTTCCTTTCCTCACACATTGACAGCTGAGGGAAGAAAATGTCGATAACCGGAATTTGTTTACATGGGATGTGATTGGACACAGCTGATCACATGGTAAAGGGCCACTGTGATTGGCCCTCTACCTCGATCTGTGATCAGCTGTGTTCAAAGTACACAGAGTGTGCCCGATGCACATGCGGGGTTCTGGGAGGATGCCAATATACACAATCCGAGAACTTGGACGGCCTTGCTGGAGCCGTCTTTCGGCTACAGTGCAGCCGGCAAGTGGTAAAAAAACGATTAAAACCAACTCGCAAGTATCCATAAAACAAAGCACATCGATTAACTCCTGCTTCAGTGTTCTATAGTGCCGTGGCGTTAGATCCAATGTATAGGCCAAGCAAACGGCGCACCACATCCGGTGTGTCACTTCCGGATTGATGTCTGACATCTCTCCCAGTTGCCATGTAACCCTTCCCCGACACGTTTCGTCCTTTCAACTTTATCACAAGGGGACAATTCTTGCTGTATTTGGTCGTCTGTTCACATGTGATGACACGGGGTGCTTTTTTTTCTTTTTTATATATATTTTTTATGTTTATTTTTTTTAACTTTTAGGGGTTAATGTTGAGTGATGTTTTTTATTTGACAACATCTCCACAAATTGGGATCTGTATTCTAATTTGGTGTATGGAAATTTGTTTTGACTTTTAAGGGGCAGCAGTGAATTTTCTAAATGTTTTTATTTTACACTTACTGTATATAGAACAATGTTTTTTTTTCTGTGGTGCAGAGTTCACTATTTTGCTAAATTTCATTGTATATAATTGTATTGTATTGATATTGTATTATAATTGTAAAAAATTGCTATTTTACCTTTTTAATACTTTTTTAACGTGCCGGTCAGGTGATCACTTTTCCTTGCTTAGCAGATCACGGACCTGTGGGTGGGCGTCTCCAGATTGAAAGGCATGTACGTTAATCCTGGAAGTAACGTATGCCGCCAAAAAATCAGCATTTCTAAAGAGATAAAACGCAAGCACATACACAGCAGCATGAAGCCACTTTCCCGTTCAGCAGCGGACTTGCAATACCCATTCATAGCAAGGCTGGCTCTGGAACCCGCTGTCAATCAAGAGCAAAGGGATGGGCGGGGGGCGTGGCCACACATTAACCACGCATGATACAGGCAGGCTGTGCGCTTGCACAACCTGCCTGTATCTCAGAATGGCATAACAGAGGACGCAAACTGACCACGGGAGGACAAATTGGCTAGCGTGGTCAGTTTTCAACCTGGAAGTGGGGGAACTGGCAGGATCAACCAGGTAATCCAGAAGAATAACATATTCATAAAAAAGGCACTGATGAAATACATACCGTATTTATCGGCGTATAACACGCGCCGGCATATAACACGCACCCCAAGTTTAGGAGGGAATATTAAGGAAAAAAACTTTAAGGAGGGAAGTTTAAGGAAAAAAAACTTACATTTAAATGCCCATCATTGCAGCCTTGTCCAGTGTCCATCTGCAGCCTTCTCCATCATTGCAGCCTTGTTCACCTTGCAGCCTTGCCCAGTGCAGCCTTGTCCATCCTTGCCGCATTGCCCAGTGCAGCCTTGACCATCCTTGCAGCCTTGCCCAGTGCAGCCTTGTCCATCCTTGCAGCCTTGCCCAGTGCAGCCTTGTCCATCCTTGCAGCCTTGCCCAGTGCAGCCCTGCCCAGTGCCTTTGCAGCCTTGCCCAGTGCAGCCTTGTCCAGTGCCTGTACAACCTTGCCCAGTGCAGCCTTGCCCAGTGCCTTTGTAGGCTTGTCCAGTACATTTGTAGTGTGACATATCGAAAGCCGCGTGTATTTTCGGCTCCTCTCGCAGTCCCGCCCACCTCCACTGATTGCAAGAGGAGCCGAGCGCTGACAACATACAGTTCGGCTAGTCTCGGCTCTGCTCGTAGACGGGCGGGATTGCGAGAGGAGCTGAAAATAGCCGAACTCGGATTTCTTTCTGTTGTCGGCGCTCGGCTCCTTTCGCAATCAGTGGACGTGGGCGGGACTGCGAGAGGAGCCGAAAATACACGCGGCTTTCGGAATATCGGCTCCGCTCGCTCCCCTTAGAAGAAAATCAGTGGGAGATCGGCGGGTATCGGCGTATAACACGCACCCATGATTTCCCCCTGATTTTAAGGGGAAAAAAGTGCGTGTTATACGCCAATAAATACGGTATATAATAAATTCAGTTTTTGTGTTTACAAACACTTTGACTTCTCACATGTGGCTTCTGTTAGGGTCCTTTCACATGGGGCGGATCCGTAATGATCCGCCCCGTGAAGATCCGCTGCTCAGCGGGGATCGCACAGCTGATCCCCGCTGAGCCGACTGATGACAGGGAGGTCCCTGCACACTGTGCAGGGACCGCCCTGTCAGTTCCCCGCTCTCCTCTATGGAGGATCGGATGAACACGGACCGTCTGTCCGTGTTCATCCGATCCGCTCTGCAGACGGATGAAAAAAATAGGATTTTCCTCCGTCTGCTGAACCGGACAATAGCGGAGGCGGACGATAGTGGGTGTCAGCGGATGCTCATCCGCTGACACCCGCTGCCCCATAGACATGCATGTATGTCCTTTTTCATCCAACAACGGATGGATGAAAAACGGACATACGGTCTGCATGTGTGAAAGGGGCCTTAGGTGTATTTCAGGTTGTTATTTTATAATTGTACTTTTTTTTTGTTGCAATTGAGGATCATGTGAAAGTCACTCTTGTTTTCTTCAGGGATCTGGGACCGAGCTCCTCTTGGCCTTTTGCTCAATCCCTTACTTGATGCAGAAGAGGAAATTCATTATTGCTTCTTTCCAATCAACATTTTAGAGAAGTATCCTGCGCTGGTAACAGATGATAACTTGCTTTGGTTCTCTGAGAAATTTATATTGGTTGAATGCGGTTGCCCTGAGTTTCGCTTCATAGGTGAGAATATTATGTGAATATTCTGGCATTTATAGGTTAAAGTGATTCTAAAGGTAGAAGTTTTTTTTTAATACAGTGATCAGTGCTAAAAATATGCACGGTCACTGTACTAATGGCACTGGCTGGGAAGGGGGTTAGACATGTAGGGCGAATAAAGGGTTAAATGTGTGCCTAGCCAGTGTTTTTGTGTGTACTGTGAGGTGCTTTTACTAAGGGAAATTACAGTTTTTATTCGCTGCCTTGCAGGGAAACAAAAACCGGCACATCCCTGCTGACAGGACGGAGCTCTGTATTGTTTACATAGACAGAGCTCTGTCCTGTCTTCCTCCTCACCGATCAGTGGGTGCCAGCGTACATCCTTTGGCCGGCACCTGCTGATTGGCTTGTGCTGTGACTAATCACAGCATAGCCAGCGCTTGCACGTGTAATCCCTTTCTGGCTAGCAGACTCGCATAATGTGCGGTCCGAAAGTGGTTAAAGGTAGTGAACATTTACTACTCCTTTAGTAAATCAACCCTGCGCTTACTTTACTCTACACTACTGAAGGGTGGTGAGATTACCTCTATACACAAAGGAATCATGCTGGTAAATCTCTTTGTGGTGGAGCTCAGTAAACGCTAGCGCTTAGGCCCCTTTCACACCTAAGCGGTTTTCAGGCGCTACAGCGCTAAAAATAGCGCCTGAAAAAAGCGGGTCCTTTAACTCCAGTGTGAAAGCCGAAGGGCATTCACACTGGAGCGGTGCGCTAGCAGGACGGTAAAAAAAAGTCCTGCTAGCAGCATCTTTGGAGCGGTATAGGAGCCGTGTGTTCACCGCTCCTACCCATTGAAATCAATGGGACACCGCGGTAATATTGCCGGCAAATCGCCACTGCAGAGGCGCTTTTCGGGGGGTATTAACCCTTTTTTGGCCGCTAGCGGTGGTTAAAACGACCCTACTATCGGCCGAAACAACGGTAAAGCAGTGCTAAATATATTGCTGCTTTACCGCTGCCGCCCCCACCCCCCCAGTGTGAAACCGGCCTTACTGGAAGAGAGCTCTTGGGGAAAACATAATTAATGAGAACAGGAAACTGGTGCCTCTAATTTAAATTGCACACGTTGTATATTTTCTTAAATGCTGGGTTCATATTTGTTTTTTTTTTGTTTTTTTTGTTACAATGAATTTCCTGTATTGCATATATATGTTTGTGGATAGTGAACACCCTTTTTTTTTTGCTGAATAACTATTTTCCGGTTTTCATTCAGGAAATTTCCTTCATCACGGGAATTTCTTCCTGCCAGATAACTTCTCAGCTTTTGATGTTTTAGAAGCAGAAATAACATCTCTGGAAATGCCAGCTCTTCTGAAAGCATTGTACAATGTAAAGAAGTCCTCAGGTGTGTCATCTCTGGTCACTGTCCTTGTGGGTAGGAGATGAAGAATGTTCTCATGTGTTCATGGAGGTGGCAGGTTAACACCAAAATGCTTCTTGGAAGTGCAGTGCTACCCCCAAAGGAGCCGCTGTAATTTAACCGGTTCTTTCCCAAGATTAGTAGAGGCAGCCAGGAAAAAAGCAACAGTTCACTCACTCCAGCTCAATAATCAGTGCAAGGGATGGCTTTTTTTTTTTTTTAATTTAACGGGGTGTTCCGGGAAAAAAAGAAAATGAAAAGCCAGCAGCTACACATATTGCAGCTGCTGGCTTTTAATAAATGGACACTTACCTGTCCTGCAGTCCCTCGATGTCGGCACCGCAGCTGATGTCTCCATCAACTGTCGGGTGCTGCCGCCGCCATTGCGGGTAAGGTAACCCGGCAGTGTAGCCTTTCGGCTTTACGCCGAGAACCCTACTGCGCATGCGTGAGGCCCCGCTCCTCTCTCCTATTAGTCCGGCAGCCGGGCGAGGAGGAGGAGGGAGCCCTGCAGTGACGCCGCGGCCGGACTCCCGGAAGTGGGAAAGCATACCTGTCAAAGACAGGTATCCTGTCCCCCCCGAAAGGTGCCAATTGTGACACCGGAAGGGGTGAGGAATCCGATGAGCGGAAGTTCCACTTTAGGGTGGAGCTCCACTTTAATGCTGAAAACTTGTAACTAGGGAGGACAGTGGGGTATGTGATGTTCCAAAATGTGAAAGCACAGATTTTGCAGAGGACACTGGTGATAGCAACACAGTCTTTTTTTTGCAAAATTGTCCAGCGATGTCCACGAGTCCCTTGGCCATCCAGGACTCTCCTTCCTGATTGGCTGAGGCACCATTGGCTCCTGCTGTTGTCGATCAAAATCAGTTAGCCAACCAGGGAAGAGAGGGGGCGGGACCAAACAGCAGCTCTGTCTCTGAATGGACACACAGAGCTGCAGCTCGGCTCAGGTGCCCCCATTGCAAGATGCTTGCTGTGGCGGCACTTGGCAGGAGGAAGGGGCCAGGAGCAGCAAAGAGGGACCCGAGAAGAGGAGGATCCGGGCTGCTCTGTGCAAAACCATTACACAGAGCAGGTTAGTGTAACATGTTTGTTATTTAAAAAAATAAAAAACGAGACTTTACAATCACTTAAAGGCTACACGCCGAAACGCGTAAGTCCTGTATTTTTTTTGTACTACACCTGAATTAATAAACTTGTTTATTGTGGAATATCGAGCTTGCTAGCTTTCTCTCATCTATACGTTTGCTCGGGTGCTAGGAAGACACTACAAGCCAGTGCAGCGACTGCTCACCACTTCGGGGAATCACACCAGGTGTTTTCTTCTATATTTAAGCAGCATTCATGTACAGATAAAATTGCAGTTAATCTGACACTCATGTGCATTATAAAGAAAAGTGAATAATGTTTAATGATTTATGACTTTTAGGAAGTAACACCAGACGGTGCATGGATATGCCAGAGACGTGGCACTCTGTTCACAGCTTGACAGCAGCTAGTAAAAGTGGAGCAAAGCCTTTCTACATCATGTCTTTGGGACTGTTAGGAAAATATCCTGACTCTGCTTTAGGCCAGCTGTATATAGAGAGCAATGTAGACGGCAGTAAGCTGTATATCAATGGCACTGGGACCCTTTTCCAACACGTCAAGTAGGTTCTTTAAATGATTTCTGAGTGGTTCAAGTCACATTTGTTTGAAATCTTTATTGTTTAATAATTGTAGATTCTGGTGAAACTTTGATCCTCATTAAACTGAATTTAAAGGGAAAATGTTTAAGTGTTAGAGAAAAAGTGAAACACCATATAACCCTCCCCACTCCCCCCAGTCCCCGCTGTACTTACACCTATGGGTGCTGAACTGTTAGTGCCTACACAGGCAGTGCAGCAGTCTGGGGATTTGAAATCCCTGCTCAATCTAGGCTTACCTGTAGGTCCAAGTGGTTTGTAAGGGTAATAATAATAATATAATAATATATTCACAGGTTGGTCTGGGTTAAAGTCACTGATACATTTTTTTTTTTTAATCTATTTTTTTGTTGTTTTTGTTTTTATGTTAGAAATTGGTTTGGAGCATGTAGACTTCCACTGACCAGCAATGTGTTAGAAATTCAATGTCTGCGTATATACCTAGAAAAAGGGGACATCATATACCAGCCAATGAGAGAAGCTATGAGAACACACCTAAAACAAAGGCTGAATAGGAATCCTGGAGCTTCAGGTAGGTAATGATATCCGCTTATCCATTGATCTCTGACAATATACGGCCTCATGTATGACTACTGATGGAGAAGGAAATGTGAACGTGTCTAAAGGAAACAGCTAGTTGTTTTCTTTCTGACTGTAAAAACAGCCTCTATTCTTTCTACAAGGTTTAACCACTTCAGCTCCGGAAGATTTACTTCATGACCAGGCCATTTTTTGCAATACGGCACTGCGTTACTTTAACTGACGATTGCGCTGTCGTGCGACGCTGTACCCAAATGAAATTGATGTCCTTTTGGTGGTAGTTGATCACCTCTGCGGTTTAACTTTTTTGCACTATAAAAAAAACGACTGCCAATTTTGAAAAAAACAAAAAAAAACAATATTTTTTCTGCTATAAACCAATATCCAATAAAAAAAAAAAAAAAAAAAAAAAAGTAAAAAATCTAATTTCTTCATCAATTTAAAGTGGTTTAGGAGATATCCCCTGTATCAGCATGTGCCAACATCATCGTACACACACACACACACTCACTATATTGTCAATAGTATTGGGATGCCTGACTTTACATGCACATGAACTTTAATGACATCCCAGTCTAAGCCCCCGTACACACGGTCGGAAATTCCGACCACAAAATCCGTCGGATTTTTTTCCAAAGCTGGTGTTGCATACACACGGTCGGACAAAGTTGTCGGAGAATCTGATTATTCCGAACGTGGTGACGTTCGTTGCGTACGACGGAACTACGTAGAGGCTAGTATCCAATAGATTTGGTCTCGTAATTTGATCTGAGCATGCGTGGCACTTTGTCCGTCGGAATTCTCTACACACTATCGGAAAAAGTCAGATCGGATTTTGTTGTCGGAAAATTTGAGAGCAGGATCTCAAATTTTTTTCGGTCGGAAATTCCGATAGAAAAAGTCAGATGGAGCCCACACACGGGCGTATTTTCCGACAACATGGTCGGACATTTTCCGTCGGAATTTCCGACCGTGTGTACAGGGGCTTAGTCCGTAGGGTTCAATATTGGGTTGGCCCACCTTTTGCAGCTATAACAGCTTCAACTCTTCGGGGAAGGATGTCCACAAGGTTTAGGAGTGTCTATGGGCATGTTTGACCATATTCACCTTCAGTGTTCAGCTTGCAAGATCTTTTTGTTGTTTATAGAGTTTTAGGTTTTGATTGCGCTGATTGTTTCTTTATCTGATATATTTTTATAGCAAGATATCTGTAATAATTAGTGCTACCAATAAACCTCATTATTTTATATACAATTTTATAGAATATTACTCTGTTTTCCTAGGTGGAAGCTGGAGAGCTGATTTGCAGCAGTATTCATCCACCCAGATAGTCAGAGTCTATGTTAGAAGCTATTGGTATGCCACACGCCTGAAAACTTTATTGAAGGTACAACCGGGAACAAGACATTATGTGTACTATGAAGTACGATGTACGATTGCAAAAGTTTCGTGTACTGCATATTTTTTTTTTCTTTTTATAAAAAGGGCACATTTAACATCAGCATTGTTCGTCTTGGGGGGGGTTAAATGTATTGGCAGATTTATATACACTAACAACTTGAAGCCAAACTCTAGCTAACACTTTATAATCCATTACAGTAAACCGTTTTGTTCCTTTTGAGATCAAGGTTTTGCATGAATAAATAAACACTGACCATTTTAATCACCCCTGTCAGTGCTAAATGGTTTGTCTCGCCCATATAAACTGATGCATTCTGCTGGAGAGCTTGAGCTTGTGAAAAACAGCAGACTTACTGGCCAGATCACCAGGTGAAGACAGAAAGACTAATGAAGAAAACTAATGCAGCCCCCCCCCCCCCACAGCTAAGAATTGGTAAGCTGCAAAATAATACATTTTTGCTTTTGGGCTGATTGTAGCCGTATTAGTGCAATTGTGACAGAGAAAATTGAGTACTGTCCGTGATACTTTTTTTATTTGCACTAACATACAATTCTTCAGAACAAGCTTTCGGGGGGGGGGGGGGGGTCCCCTTCTTCAAGGTCCAAGCAGTACTGATTCACAAAAGCTTTAGCAGAATGTTAAAACAAGCAAAAAAAAAAAACAATCTCTGAGGGAAAGGAAAAAAAGAAAAACAGACACATACAAATCAATAAAAAAAGTATCATGGACAGTACTCAATTTTCTCTGCTTTTGGGTTTAATCTCGCTTTACCTGTTCGCATGAACGCCACAAATGTTTGCTGTATACTACTCTTAAAACTGTCTCCTCCCCCCTCCTAACACCTATGCTTACTATCATGTGTAAGAAAGATGTATATACTTACCTATTTTCAGCTCACTCCGGTCTGGTCACGTGATCTGGCTCCCTTGTCAGTCAGTCTGCTGCTGCAGGGGAGAGGAGGGAGCACCGACAAAGGATGGGCCCATTGAAGCCTATAAGTGAAGTCACCATTAGTGGCTTTACTAGCCAATGTTGGAGCGCTCTCTTCTGCAGCAGCCACTGGATGACGCTGGGGAGATCCCGTAACCGGACCAAAGTGGCCTGAAATGAAACAAGTGTATGCATCTGTCTCACATAGGTTAGTAAGTATATGTGTTAGGAGGAGGAGGGGACAGTTTTAAGAGTGGTTAGGGTTGAGCCGGAATTTTGCGTTAAGATATTTGCCCAGGGAATGTTTTCTACGTAGAATCCAGGATTTTAAAATGGTTTAACCATAAAAGCAGAGAACAGTAAGACCCCTTTCACACTCAGACCGCCCGAGCGTTAGCGGTAAAACGCCGCTAGTTTTAGTGATGCTTTACCGCCGCTGTGCGGGTGGGAGCAGGGCGCTTTAAACCCCAAAGAAGGGGTTAAAAGCGCTGCTCTCGAAGCGCTTTGTAGGTGCTTCGGCAGCGCTGCCCATTGATTTCAAGGGTAGGGGAGGTTTAGCAGCTCCCGCACTCCCCCAAAGATGCTGCTTGCAGGACTTTTTTTTCCGTCCTGCAAGCGCACCACCCCAGTGTGAAAGGCACTTTACAGGTGCTATTTTTAGCGCTAAAATGCCTGAAGAGCGCATTCAGTGTGAAAGGGGTCTAAGAATTCACATAAGCAGTTTATTACTTTATTCTGAGTCTTTGTATTATTGCTAATGTTGAGATGGTGAGTATAGGTTAAGGTTCGTTCAGAATGATGCGTTGTGAATTGATGCGATTTCACAGTGTAATTTAAGTTTTGCCAGCTGCCAATTTAATGCGATGTCTGAGGGGATTGTGTGTAGCTTGAGATTAAATTTGCACCACACCCACACTAAATTCGCATAGGACTCCTTTTTTTTTAACCGGATCAATGTGAATGGCCTTCATAGAAAACAATGTATTTTCAGATGGCATGCGAATAATTTTGGATCGCATCAGTGTGAACCCAGCCCTTAACCACTTGCCGACCGCGCTATAGCCAAATGATAGCTACAGAGAGGCCAGCCATGTCTGGGAGAGTGTCATATGACGTCCTTCCGTCACTGCGCTCGGGCGGCGCGCTCTGTGATCACTGGGTCCTCAGGACACAGCTAACCACAGATCAGGGTAAACAGACAATTAGTGGCTCTTTACCACGTGACCATCTGTGTCCAATCAATCACAGCTGATCACGATGTACAGCCGTGGCCAAAAGTTTTGAGAATGACATAAATATTAATTTTCACAAAGTCTGCTGCCTCAGTTTTTATGATGGCAATTTGCATATACTCCAGAATGTTATGAAGAGCGATCAGATGAATTACAATTAATTGCAAGGTCCCTCTTTGCCATGTAAGGCCCCTTTCACACGGGACGGATCCGTATTGATCCGCCCCGTGAAGATCCGCTGCTCAGCGGGGGTTGCTCAGCTGATGAGCCGGCTGATGACAGGGCGGTCCCTGTCGGACTGTCTGTGTTCATCCGATCCGCTCTGCAGACGGATGGAACATAGGGTTTTCCTCCGTCTGCAGAATCGGACAATAGCGGAGGCGGACGATAGCGGGTGTCAGCGCATGCTCATCCGCTGACACCCGCTATCCCATAGGGGTGCATGTATGTCCGTATTTCATCCAAAACGGGCAGGTGTGAGGACATCGGGATGTACAGTGAGGAGAAGACTTTTGGAGGATGGCCTGGTGTCAAGGAGGGCAGCGAAGAAGCCACTTCTCTCCAGGAAAAATATCAGGGACTGATATTCTGCCGAAGGTACAGGGATTGGACTGCAGAGGACTGGGGGAAAGTCATTTTCTCATATAAATCCCCTTTCCAATTGTTTGGAGAATCCAGAAAAAATCTTGTCTGCAGTAGAAAAGGTGAGCGCTACCATCAGTCCTATGTCATGCCAACAGTAAAACATCCTGAGACCATTCATGTGTGGGGGCTTCTCAGCTAAGGGAGTGGGGGGCTCACTCATTAATTTTGCCCAAGAACACAGCCAGGAATAAAGAATGGTACAAAAATATCCTCCGAGAGCAACTTCTCCCAACCATCCAAGAACAGTTTGGTGAGGAACAATGTCTTTTCCAGCATGATGGAGCATCTTGTCATAAGGCAAAAGTGATAACTTAGTAGGTTGGGGAACAAAACATCGAAATTTTGGGTCCATGGCCAGGAAACGCCCCAGACCTTAATCCCATTGAGAACTTGTGGTCAATCATGAAGATTCGGGTGAACAAAAAAAACCCCACAAATTCTGACAAACTCCAAGCATTGATTATGCAAGAATGGGGGGCGGCCATCAGTCAGAATGTAGCCCAGAAGTTGAGTAACAGCATGCCAGGGGGAATTGCAGAAGTTTTGAACGGTCACCACTGCAAATATTGACTCTTTGCATAAACTTCATGTTATTGTCAATAAAAGCCTTTGACAATTATGAAATGCTTGTAATTACACTTCAGTATCCCATAGTAACATCTGACAAAAAGAACCAGAGCCGTTGAACTCTGAAATATGTACTTGCTTTTTATTTTCTTGCTTGTAATGTTAAAATTTCAATAAACATTTTTCAAAAAACAAACAAACACTGAAGCAGCAGACTTTGTGCAAATTAATCTTTGTGTCATTCTCAAAACTTTTGGCCACGACTGTAAACACAAGCCGGTTATCGGCATTCCTTTCCTCATGCTGACAGAGTGAGGCGAGGAGAGCTGATAACCTGGCTTGTGTGAAAGGGCTCTGATTATCAGTGCAGCCCCAACAATGTCCACCAGTGCTGCCGATCAGCACCACCTCATCAGTGCCCGTCAGTGCCACCTCATCAGCAAAGGGAAAAAAAATTTATAACAAACTTTGAAAAACTTTTTATTTTTTGGTGTTTTTTTTTTTGTTTATTTAGCAAAAAAAAAAAAAAAAAGTGGTGATTAAATACAACCAAAAGAAAGCTCTATTGACGCCTCCTTTTTCATTGATTTGTGAATATGATAAATCAAATATTTAAATGTTTTTTTTTTTCCAGTATCCAGAATTTCTCAACAACTCCAAGAAGACACGCTGGATCACCTGTGGCTTTTCCTTGCTAGTGATCGGAGATGGATCGATGTTCAGGCATATCCTCAACTTTCTGAGACTTGGAAGACTCCTCCTGCCCTCCGACTTTAAGTGAGTAGAAAGAAGTACCGGGACACCGAAAATCCAAAAGTACAGAAAATGTTTTGGGTCTCCCAGGTCATTCATTCAGATTCCTTTTATTTCTATAGTTCAGGTTTGAAAATCAGTAACTGGCATACCCCACTTTTAAGTACACAATGGGACCAGAGCATGTATGTAAAACAAAAATGTTCTTAAAGTGAAGCAATACCCTTTTTCACTTCTCAATGCATGTAAATACACCGGCTCTATGGAAAATCTTGGTCAGCTTGACATGGCACTGCTCCCGAACCATGAGTGACAGGAACACCAAACTTGGGGAGCATGTTAAGGGGGTCCTAAGACTACGACGTGGTAGATTACCTAGGCAAGCTGTCCAGTCCCAAAATCGCATATAGTGTAGTCCTGGGTCCCCTCTCGGTGCTCCCCAAGGTGTCCCTGTCACTTATGGTTCAGGAGCAGTGCCATGTCAAGCTGGCCAAAATTTAACATGGCCACCAATGGTAAAAACTGAGAACAGTGCCATGCCAAGCTGACCAAGATTTAACCTAGAGGCCAATGTGTCCATACTTGTGAGGCGATTTAACCACTTCAGCCCCGGACCATTTGGCTGGCCAAAGACCAGACCACTTTTTGCGATTCGGCGCTGCGTCGCTTTAACTGACAATTGCGCGGTCGTGCAACGTGGCTCCCAAACAAAATTGACGTCCTTTTTTCCCCACAAATAGAGCTTTTTTGGTTGTATTTGATCACCTCTGCAGTTTTTTATTTTTTGCGCTATAAACAAAAAAAGAGCGTTTTTGAAAAAAAACTCAATAATAATAATAAATATAGCCAAAAAATATATATAAAAAACATTTTTTTTTCCCTCAGTTTAGGCCGATATGTATTCTACATATTTTTGGTTAAAAAAAATAGCAATAAGCGTTTATTGATTGGTTTGCGCAAAAGTTATAGCGTCTACAAAATAGAGGATAGTCTTATGGCATTTTTATTAATAATTCATTTTTTTTACTAGTAATGGCGGCGATCTGCGTTTTTTATCGTGACTGCGACATTATGGGGAACACATCAGACACATTTGGCACTATTTTGGGACCATTCACATTTATACAGCGATCAGTGTGATTAAAAATGAACTGATTACTGTGTAAATGTTACTGGCAGTGAAGGGGTTAACCAGTAGGGGCGCTGCAGGGGTTAAGTGTGTCCTAGGGATGTGTTCTAACTGGGGGGGGGGGGGGGGGGGGGGCTACGTGTGTCACGGCACTGATCACCACTCCCGATCACAGGGAGCTATGATCAGTGACAGTGTCACTAGGAAGAATGGGGAAATGCTTGTTTACATCAGCATTTCCCCGTTCTTCCTCTCCGTGAGACGATCGCGGGTATCCCTGCGAACTCAATGTCACACGGAGCTCACGGAGGGGCACGCGCCCACAATGCCGCATCTTAACCACTTCAGCCCTGGACCAATTGGCAGCCAAAGGACCAGGCCCCTTCTTGCGATTCGGCACTGCGTCGCTTTAACTGACAATTGCGCGGTCATGCCACGTGGCTCCAAAACAAAATGGGCGTCCTTTTTTTCCCACAAATAGAGCTTTCTTTTGGTGGTATTTGATCGCCCCTGCGGTTTTTATTTTTTGCGCTATAAACAAAAATAGAGCGACAATTTTGAAACAATGCAATATTTTTTGCTTTTTGCTATAATGAATATCCCCAAAAAATATATAAAAAAACATTTTTTTTCCTCAGTTTAGGCCGATACGTATTCTTCTACATATTTTTGGTAAAAAAAATCGCAATTAGCGATCATTGATTGGTTTGCGCAAAAGTTATAGCGTTTACAAGATATGGGGATAGTTTTATAGCATTTTTATTAATATTTTTTTTTTTTACTAGTAATGGCGGCGATCAGCGATTTTTATTGTGACTGCGACATTATGGCGGACACATCGGACATTTTTGACACATTTTTGGGACCATTGTCATTTATACAGAAATCAGTGCTATTTAAATGCATTAATTCCTGTATAAATGACAGTTGTAGTGAAGGGGTTAACCACTAGGGGGAGGGGTTATGGGCTGTGACGTGTGTGTTTTTTTTTACATTAGGGGGCGGGGCTGACGTCTGACGTCATTGATCGGCTTTCCCGATGACCGGGAACAGCCAATCAATGACAGGCAGAGTAGGAAGCGCGGGGAGAGGTTTGTTTACATAGACCTCTCCCCGTTCTTCAGCTCCGTAACCCGATCGTGGGACACCAGCGGCGATCGGGTCCGCTGGTCCCCGCGGCCGTGGTCACGGAGCTCCCGACCGGGTCGCGAGCGCGCCGCTGGCGGCGCGCTCCCGACCCACGGGCAGGCAAATGCACGATCACGTACAGGTACGTGATTTTGCCTGCCCGTGCCATTCTGCTGACGTATATATGCAGTGGCCGGTCGGGAAGCGGTTAAAGGGCAACGTACAGGGACGTTAATATGCCTGTACGTGCCATTCTGCCGACGTATATCTGCTTGAGCCAGTCGGCAAGGAGTTAAGTACAACGTGGGTATGTCCGTGCTCACGAGTATACATAAAGTGAGTGTACGTAAAGCGGAGCATACCTGTAACTTTGAAGTGCCTCTCTGATTTAGGCTTCGTTCACACAGGTGTATTATAGCGTAAGCCGCGCTCTGAGGTCTCCCAGGTGTTCTGTGCATCCCTGTGCAGGCAGTCCCATTCATGTCAATTTGAATGCAGTGGCTGCACGGACACAGTCGCTGTTCCCAATGTGACAGCCACCATGGACAGCTCAGTAATATCTAATGTTCATAATGTGGAGCATTGCTTGCAATTAGCACAAGGAAATCTGCTACTGAGTATGAGCTTAGCAGTGAACTACCTCAGCGGCATAAGTTGTAGGTCCTGCCCTTTTTTGTGCACCCCCTCCCTGCTGAAGGTGGTCGCCTTTTTTTTGCCTTGGCCTGGCTCTTGCTAGTGGGCAATCTGAATCCCCACTGTCACTTTACGCACAAGCTAAACTAGGATGCCGAGGCACTGCCCAATGTAGTTGGTCAAAACAGCCACTAGATGGCAGGCTTGTACCTAAAATCTCAGTAAGGAGAAGTATTTGGCATCTCAGTTGGTTGTACTGAGTGTATCAGTGGAAAACCTGCGCATCCCTATGCCGGTGTTTCGTTAGATTAGGCGATCCATCAGATTTTGTAATGGAAGTGACGTTCCATCGCCACCATCTTGCTACACTACACCCCAAACTCATCCACAGTAAGGATAGAGTGAGAAGGCGGCAAGCGAACATCTTGTTACACCCACATTTCTTGCATTTCACGCTTATTTTTAACGTTAATCTGAGCCTATATAGTGAAATACAGTATTTAAAAATCAGACGAATTTCAAAGTACTGAATTTCACTATATAAGCTCAGTTTACTGTTAAAGCGGAAGTAAACCCCCCTATCGTTTTTAGCCAAGGAAGCTGCCATCTTTGCCTCTGTTTAATCTTCAACTGCCACGGTGCTGCACATGTGATCCGTTATGACACCAGCCATTGGATGGTTTGACTGTTTGGTTGAGAGCACAGCCAATGTGCAGTTAGCATTCCCGGCATCCCTCTTTTTTTTTTTTAAACTGTTAAATCGATGGGTTTACTTCCGCTTTAACAATAAGTGTGAAATACAAGACTCCGGTGGATGTATCGAGATGTTCGCTTGCCACCTTCTCACTGTATCCTTACTGTGGACGAGTGAAGGGGGTAGCAAGATGGCGGCGACGGAACGTCACTTCCGTTACAAAATCTGACGGGTCACCCAATCTGACAAAAGACCGGCAAACATGGCCTACGCATGGGCATACGCTTAAGTACGCTCTTGTGAATGCAGCCAATTATTACTTGAGAGAAAGAGAGGAGCGGTGACACTCTGAGTGCAGTGTCTTGTAAACCGTATGTGTGTTATGTAAACCTACCTCTGAGTTTGCTTGTGATTGTTATCAATGTCAGTGTGGTTCCTAGTTTTCCCTGATATGAATATTCAGGTTCATGTTCTGTATGTGAATTTAGATATCTGGGATAGAGCTTCATTTTGCTGTCTTTCAGGGAATGGAGACTTCTGTGTCAGGAAGTGCAAGAGTTTAATGTCTCCGCTCTCAAGGAAGCCCTGAGTCACTGCCTGGAGTACAGGTACTGAGGTCACATTTATCTGCCTTTTCCAGGAAGTCACTATAAATACAGTTAAAGTGTATGTCCAGCCAAAACATTTTTTCTCATAGCTTTGAAAAGAGTGGGGAAGCGTTAAAACCCCTGTCAGGTTCTTACTGTTATTCAGGGCTCCGGTACCACTTAAAGAGGAGCTCCAACCAAAAGGGGAAGTTCCGCTTTAAGCACTTCTTCCCTTCAAATATGCCACATTTGGCATGTAATTTTTTTTCTGTGGGGGACAGATACTTAGTTTTGACAGGTACCCGCTCCCACTTCCACTTGGGAAGTTCTCCCTTCCTGCAATCTTCTGGGACACGTCACAGGTCCCAGAAGATTGCCCGACCAATAGGGAGGCGCTGCGCGACTCACGCATGTGCAATGCGCACCTGCCTGTGAAGCCGCAAGCTGTCATAGCTGGGTGGCCACACTTGCAATACTGGCGTCACGGAGAGGAGAGAGAGAGAAAAGAGAGGTTTCAGGCAGCACATTACTGGATCATGGGACAGATGAGTGTCTGTTTATTAAAAGTCAGCAGCTACATTTTTTGTAGCTGCTGACTTATAATAAACACAGAAATGAGTGTAACTTCGCTTTAACAACCGCCCCATAGCAGATTTACTGTACAGAATCACGTACACATATGAGATTCTGCATTTCCTGGTAGGGGGCACACGCCGCCGGCGAGCTGCTTCTGCTGTGATTAGTCACAGCAGAAGCCAAGCAGCGGGTGCCAGCCAATGGATGTCCTCCACAAACAAGGCAGAGCTCCATGCTGACAGGTGGGAAGTGATGGATTTTATTTTCCTGCAAAGCAGGGAATAAAATCCATCACATCCCTTAGTAAAAGCAGCATACACAGTACACAAAAACACTGGTTAAGCACACAGTTAACACTTTTATCGCCCTAGATGTGCCCCTATACCCCTAAAAGTGGCCGCCGTACAGCTACGGCAATTCGCGCAGGGGGCCAACCTGCCGCCGTATAACGACGGAGGCTGGTCGACAAGTAGTGAATATAAGCACTAATTATATATACCAATATTATACCAAAAGCTTAGAGATGATATTTCTGTAGGGGTCTAGTCTTTTAGACATGTCCTGTAATCTGTTCAAGTACAAGAGCGGATTTTGGGAGCACTGACTGGTGGATTATAAAACAATATAAAAATCCACATACTGTAATTAAAACTATATTTATTCTGCAGATTATGGGAAAGAGAGCAAAAATTTACAGAATGTTCACTGGACTCAAAAGCTGAGGTGAGTCTCTCTGTTTCGGATAAAATATTAGTTTGGACTGTTTTCATATTTTTTCAATTCCTTCTTTTTTTTTATTTCATAATTATGGAAAAATAAACCGACATTCAAAAATGATGCCAGAAATTATTTTAACCACTCGTCGACCGCAATATGTATGTTCCGATCTGCATGTGGTTTGCAGGGAATATGGCTGAAGATATCAGCCATAACTCTTTTTTTTTTTTTTTTTTCTGCAGGTGGCTAGCTTTCTCATGGAACCGGTCTGAACGGCTCAGGAGCTGCTGGATCGGTTTCCGAAGCGGTGGAAGGGGAAGTCCACCCGCTGCTCACCGGTGTTTATCGGGCTTACCGTTTCCGCCGGTTTGCCTGAGAAACGATCCGATGATGCGGCCAGCTGCCCCCCATAGGCAATCAAAGAGTTGACACACTTTGATCGACTCTATGGCCTTGGAGGACCAGAGCAGCGTCATGACGTCAGTCCAGGCTGGAGGAAAAACATTTTTTAAAACAAGAGATCAAAAATGTTTTTTTTTTTTTTTTGATCTTTTGCTTTTAAAGGTAAAGAAGAGATTTGGGGTCTTTTTGATCCCAGATCTCTCTGCATAAAGAGGACCTGTCATCCCTTATTTATATTACAAGGGATGTTTACATTTCTTGTAATAGGAATAAAAGTGTTAAAAAATATGTAATGGACAGTGCAAAAATAATAATGAAAATAAAAAAATAAAGCACCTCCATCCCTCCATGTTCGCGCGCAAAAGCGAATGCATACGTAAGTTGCGCATGCATATGTAAACGATGTTCACATCACACATGTGAGGTATCGCTGATAACATTAGAGTCAGAGCAATAGTTCTAGAGATCGGTTCATTTTTTTTAGCACTGATCACTGTATTGGTGTCACTGGTCACCAAAAAGTGTCACTTAGGGTCAAATTTGTCCACCGCAATGTCGTAGTCCTGCTAAAAAAATGCTGATCCCCGGCATTACTAGTAAAAAAAATAAAAAGTCCCTAAATCTTTCCCCTATTTTGTAGACGCTATAACTTTTGCGCAAACCAATCAATATACGCTTTTTGGAATTTTTTGCAGCAAAAATATGTAGAAGAATACATATTGGCTTAAACTGATGAAAAAAATTTGTTTTTTTTACATTTTTATATTGGATATGTATTAGGCCCCTTTCACACTGAGGCGCTTTGCAGGCGATAAAGTTCTAAAAATAGCGCCTGCAAAGCTCCTTCAAACAGCCGCTGCTGTCTCTCCAGTGTGAAAGCCCGAGGGCTTTCACACTGGAGCGGTGCGCTTGCAGGGCGCTGAAAAATGTCCTGCAAGCCGCATCTTTGGAGCGCTGTAGGAGCGGTGTATTTACCGCTACTAAAGCGTCCCTTCCCATTGAAAACAATGGGGCAGCGCTCCAACCCCGCCTGCAAAGCGCTGCTGCATCGGTTTTAACGGTGCATTTTCTACGCTAGAAGCCGAAAAGCCCAGTTAAAACGACGATAAAGCGCCGCTAAATATAGTGCCTCTTTACCGCCAGCGCGCCTCACTGTGAAAGTAGCCTTATAGCAAAACCTTTTTGTTTATAGCACAAAAAAAAATAAAAACGCAGAGGTGATGAAATTCCCCCAAAAGAAAGCTCTATTTGTGGGGAAAAAAAAAGGACATCATTTTTATTTAGGTACAGCGCCACACGTCCGCGCAATTGTCTGTAAAGTAACCCAGTGCCGTATCACAAAAAATGGCCTGGTCGTTAAGGGGGTAAATCTTTCCGGGGGGGGGGGGGGGCTGAAGTGGTTAACTTGTAAACAACAAATGTCAGAAATAGGCCTGGTCTTGAAGTGGTTAAACTTGTAAACAAAAAGTGCCATAAAAATCCTGGTCGGAAAGTGGTAAATGTGTTTTTTATTTAACAGTTTTTTCCTATACAGAGTGCTTTATTGCCTAATTCATCAGGGTGCCCTAAAAGAGTACCTTAACCGCTTGCTGACCGGCGCACAACGATGTACGTCGTCAGAATGGCACGGACAGGCATAAGGACGTACAGCTATGTCCCCTTTAAGATGCCGCCGTGCCATCGGGACCCCCGTGAGGCCGGTCGCGGGGGGATCCCCACGATCGTTTCATGGGAAGGCTGAACGGGGAGATGCGGAAATAAACAGCATCTCCCCGTTCTGCCTAACAACTAGTGACGCCGATCTCTGCTCCCTGGGATTGGAGCAGAGATCAGCATTCACTAGCTGACAGCCACGCCCCCCCACAGTAAGAAACACACCTCTAGGCATACTTAACCCCTACACTGCCCCCCTAGTGGTTAACCCTTCACTGCCAGTGTAATTTACACAGGAATCAGTGCATTTAAATAGCATTGATTGCTGTATAAATGACAATGGTCCCAAAAATCTGTCAAAAATGGCCGATGTGTCCGCCATAATGTCGCAGTCACAATAAAAAATCGCTTATCGCCGCCATTACTAATAAAAAAAAATTATTAATAAAAATGCTATAAAACTATCCCCTATCTTGTAAACGCTATAACTTATGCGCAAACCAATCAATAGTCGCTTATTGCGATTTTTTTTTTTTTTTTTTTTTTTTTACCAAAAATATGTAGAAGAATACGTATCGGCCTAAACTGAGGTAAAAAAATGTTTTTTTATATATTTTTGGTGGATATTTATTATCGAAAAAGAAAAAAAAAGAATGCGTTTTTTTTTCAAAATTGTCGCTCTTTTTTGTTTATAGCGCAAAAAATAAAAAACCGCAGGGGTGATCAAATACCACCAAAAGAAAGCTCTATTTGTGGGAAAAAAAAGGACGTCAATTTTGTTTGGAAGCCACGTCGCACGACCGCGCAATTGTCAGTTAAAGCGACGCAGTGCCGAATCGCAAAAAGGGGCCTGGTCCTTTGGCTGCAAATTGGTCCGGTCTGAAAGTGGTTAAAGCCCAACTCCGAGCAGATTAAAAAAAAAAGGATCCCTTTTAGTTGAGCTGTTCCCGTACAGCAAGAGTTAATTATTTGTAGGTCTGGGAGAACAATAAAAAAAAGATCCACCTACCCAATCTTCTTCTCCTCCCCACTGCTAGATCGGTCCCTGCGGTGTCTTTTCCCCACACTCCATATTAGCGGCACCTATAGCCCCGCAAGAAGTGAAGATTGGAGTCGCCACTCGTTGCTATGCATTACTAGTCTTCCTTTACAGGCTAGTAAATTAGTAATTACTTACAGGCTTGTAACTAATCAGTTTCAGCTCTCCACAGTAAAAAAATATTTGAGGCACTAAATGTGTTTGACATGTAGCAGCACATGTCTTATTTCAGACATTTTACCATATGAAGCCCATTATCTTCTTGTTAACCATGGGAGAGAAGCAATTTCTGGCAGTATACAATGTGCCGGTAATGTGAAAGTAAGGTACCAAAATACTAATCCATTGCTTTTAACAAAAAAGGAAGGGGAACCAACCAGATGGACTATACCGGTACCTGAACAAGATGTGCAAACGAATACTTATACATTTCTTTATGTTTTTATTGATACAAAATATAATATTAAATACATTGAATTAAAATAATATCACATGTACATTCACATGAGAATATCAAAGGATCATATAGTGTGTCATAAATACTGGTTGACGCGTTTCGCTAAATGCTTCTTCAGAACCAAGTAGATGCAGTCATGACACCTAAAAAGATCACAGAAAGCATGGGAAATGTGAGAAAAGGAGGGTCATTATATAACATATATAGTTTGATTAGTAGTTCATTGGTGTAAATGCCACCAATGTATGTAATTAGTTAATTTTATCAGCCTACCTTAGAAGACCTTTCTAATGTAGGCTGATAAAATCTCACATTTCCCATGCTTTCTGTGATCTTTTTAGGTGTCATGACTGCATCTACTTGGTTCTGAAGAAGCCTTTGGCGAAACGCGTCAACCAGTATTTATGACACACTATATGATCCTTTGATATTCTCATGTGAATGTACATGTGATATTATTTTAATTCAGTGTATTTAATATTATATTTTGTATCAATAAAAACATAAAGAAATGTATAAGTATACGTTTGCACATCTTGTTCAGGTACCAGTATAGTCCATCTGGTTGGTTCTCCTTCCTTGTCTTTTTTGTTAAACATTATATAGGATGAGGTACCCCCCATAGCTTTTTTTCATATATTTTGGACTAATCCATTGCTGTTTGGGCTATTCTAATGTACCCGATTTTCTGTTTTGAAAGTTATTTAAAGCTGAACTCCAGGAATATGAAAAAACTATCCTTGCAGTGGGGCTCATCTTCACTAACATTTTATTTACCTTTTATTCCTGAGCCCTCATTCAATCCCGCACTGTGCCCGTCTACAGCTCTTCTCTCCCCTTACTTCCGGGTCTCACAGGCTGTCCTGAGGAAGTAGGAGCCCTTGGCTCCCACTGCTGTCAATCAAAGCCGTTGATGAAAGATGGGGGCGGGGCCAAGTCCCACTCTTTGTGTCTATAGATGCAGACAGCGAGCGTCAAAAAAAGAGGGGGGGATGTTGGGACTTTTAATGAAGCACATATGCTATGTGTCTCCATCCCGGGTTCATGTAATGAAGAAAAAGGGTGTTTGGGACTTTGAATGAGACTAAGGACATTGTGGAGGAGATTAGTAGAAAACTTATTTAATGACATGTAAAATGTAAAATTCATAAAATAAAACAAAAAATATATAGAAAGTGTATATAACATATACATGTACAGAAAAAACGTCAATGATATATGAATACATATCAACCTGGTAACACACGGTATAAGAATGTTCATAAATAAATTATGTAAAATTACCCATTTTATATTTTTTTATAACAAAATTAAAAAAAAAGAAACTTTTTTTTTTAATTCTGTTTTTCATTTTTTTTTAACAAAAAATTAAAATCGCAGAGGTGATCAAATACCACCAAAAGAAAGCTCTATTTGGGGGGGGGGGAAATTATAAAAATTTAATTTGGGTACAGTGTTGTATGACCGCGCAATTGTCATTCTGGAAAGGAGGGGGGTTTAAGTGCCCAGTAAGCAAGTATTGACACATCACTAGCGCCCCTCATATTCAAACACTATTGTTAAAAATGAATTTACTGGCTGGTTTGTTGTATGAAATTTCTTTGCGCCTAAATTGCAGGATATGAGATCAAAAGAAAATCGAAAAGTAACAGAGACTGCTGGCTGCTCTACGTCAGCTGAGGGCCTGAAAAGGATCGATTCCAGCAAGAGAAAGGCTTCATCAACAAGTCCGTTTACAACTTCGGAGCGCAAAAATTCCGGCGATTTCCCCGCCACGAAATGTTTGAAACTGGAACGAGCTTTGGACGATGAAGAGGCAAAGGTCACTGCCTCCCCGATTTCCAAATTCAAGTCATTGGTCAGAAAGCAGCCTGATGGCAGAGCTAAAGGCTCTATGTGTCATGATCTTCAAGGAAGAGGCCTTCTGTACACGTCTCCAAAGCTGAGTGGAAGAGGCACAGTGAGGAGCCAGAAATGTGTAGCTGACAGAGAAATGAAGCGGCACATCTCTGGACACTGGCCAGTAAGGAAGATTACCAGCAGCAAGTTCTTAGTGGAGAATGGAGGATCCAAAGAAAACCTGGTGGGATCAGTGCATAGGAGCGGATCGCTCAGAGCCATCCCCGTACACAAGGATCAAATGCATCTGCTCACTGTATCACATAAGGACAATATAAAGTTGGAAGCCACACAGGAAGATGAACAACGTAACTACACCAAAGTGTCACCATCTTTATCCAAGTGGACAGGTCAGAGGATGGAGGAAGACAGATTGACCATTACAGGTGAGCCAACTACTGGCACTACTTTTACTAATAACTTTGTTAACCACTTGCCGACCGCAATACGTTTCTCAGCTGACGGCTGGCTTTCTCATCTAAGCGGTCCGAGCGGCTCATTAGCCACTGGATCGCTTTCCGAAGTGGCGGGAGGGACGCCCCCCTCCCTCCTCTGCCCCACCAGTGTTTTTCAGGCTTACCGTTCTCACCGGCACGCCCGAGAAACAATCCGACAATGACATCACTTCTAGTCTAGGGCGGAAGTAAACTATTTTTTTTTTTTTTTGATCTTTTGCTTTTACAGTTGAAGGAGAGATTTTGGGTCTCTTTGACCCCAGATCTCTCCATAAAGAGGACCCGTCATCCTTATTTCTATTACAAGGCATAATTACATAGCAGGACTGCGATATTGCGGCGGGCAATCTGACACTTTTGATAATTTGTGGGAACCAGCGACGCCAATACAGTGATCAGTGCTAAAAATATGCACGGTCACTGCACTAATGACACTGGCTGGGAAGGGGTTAAACGTCTAGGGGCGATCAAAGGGTTAAATGTGTGCCTAACCAGTGTTTTTGTGTACTGCTTTTATTAAGGGATGTGCCTTACAGGGAAACAAAAACCAGCACATCCCCACTGACAGGACAGAGCTCTGCCTTGTTTGCACAAGCATAGCTCTGTTCAGTGTGTCTCCTCAGGGATCAGCGGGTGCTGGCGGACATCTGTTGGCCGGCACCCGCTGATCAGCATCTGATGTGACTAATCACAGCATGAGGGACGTGTCACCTTACCCGTATACAAACGTGATTCTGCGCAGAAGGACCGCCCTGTAGCAGTTAATCTGCTATAGTGGTCGGTAAGTCGTTCTGTAAAACCTATGTCCACATTTGGTAACATGTTATGTTCCACCCTATATCAGTGATGGGGAACCTTGGCACCCCAGATGTTTTGGAACTACATTTCCCATGATGCTCATGCACTCTGCAGTGTAGTTGAGCATCAAGTGAAATGTAGTTCCAAAACATCTGGAGTGCCAAGGTTCACCATCACTGCCCTATGTTTAGGAGGTAACATGTTGCTAAGCACCCTAAATCTCACCCCCTGAGCCTCTGTGGACTTTTTGTCCTCGATGGACTACGCTGATCAGCGCACTTGTAGTCAGTTGACACCAGTGTTAATTTTGTCGACTAAAACATTTTAGTCGACTAAATGAATACTATTTTAGTCTACTAAAATACGACTAAAACTAAAACAATTGAGATGACTAAAATACGACTAAAACTAAAATGGCCTAGTCAAAAGATTAAACAAAATTTAAATTTGACTTTAAAATGAAAACTGGTCTGTAGTGCATGTTTATACATCAATACCATAAATAATAGCATATTAGATTTTTCACTCCAGCAGTATATACAGTAATAAGTTTGGAAATTGTAGCGAAATGTTAACTAATGCATTACAATTTAATTACACCCATTCGATTTTAGACTACTAAAATTTGTTTTAGTCGATTAAATGTACTGGAGATTTTAGTTGACTAAAACAGGACATTTTATTAGACTAAAATGTCCTGGAGAATTAGTCGACTAAATACAACTAAAACAATTGCAGAAAATGGGACTAAAACTAAAATGCCATTTTAGTCCTCCATGAAAAATGATATGTTACTGCAAATAAAAAAAGTATCACGGACAGTACTCAATTTTCTCTGTCACAATTGCACGAATACGGCTACAATCACTTCAAGTCCTAAGACTAAAACTAAATCGAAATCTGCTGCCAAAATGAACACTGGTTGACACTTTCCGTATCTGTCACTGAACGCCTGTACAGAGGTTTGGCCAGGAAGTCTCTGCAGGAGCCTGCCATTGTACTTGGGATCCACTGACTACAGGTGCAAAATTTTGGCAGGCTCACGTGTAAAAAAAAAAAAAGTAATGAATGCTAATTTTTTTTGCTTGCAAAATGTGCATTTTGTTTCTCTTAATCTTTTTTTTTTCTTTATTCCTATTGCTGTAAATGACAACATGATCCTAACTATATATTCTAATTTTAGAGCATGCCTACTGTGCCAGGTCACCCATAGAGGGGAAGGAGTTTGCTGGTCTGGGGGCCATTCTCTGGGTTCATCATCACCATCTTATGGCCAATGATGGAAGTGCAGCATCTTTTCAAGAATGCGTTGTGTATACCACTGAGCAGGATAACAAAAAACTCACTAATAATGGAGGTGCTTCTGATGGTACGACAGAATATGTTTTATAAAATAGTGAAAAGACCTCTGCGCTACTAAAGTGAACTAAAACCTATAAATAAGAATGAATAGGTGGGAATAAATAGATAAATGAATAAATGTGGAAATGCTGCAAAATCCAACAGTGATCACAAATCACCTAATAGCATAAAAATGTGTATATATATATATATTATATATATATGTATATATATATATATATATATATATATATAGTTATATAAATGATCCTGCGCATAACCTGGTCAAAAACAAAAAACCTGTGGTCAAAAAACAACCTACAAGTGAAAACATCCTAAAAATCATACAATACAAATAGTAAGTATATGATGTCAAATCTAAGTCCCAATAAAAAATTACTAAATAGTCTCCAAAATTCACATGCCAGGACACTGATCAGGATACTAGCATGTGGATTTTGGTCACTATTTACTAATTTTTTATTGGCACTTAGATTTTACATCATATACTTACTATTTTTATTGTATGATTTTTAGGTTGTTTTTGACCAGGTTATGCGTAGGTATATATATATATATATATATATATATATATATATATATATATATATATTCATTTTTAGAATATTGTAAATGAGTGGTGTTTTGAGATTTCCGCCCTCCTGTGCTCAACACCTCTCTGCGCTACTCGGGTGTGTGTACTTACAATATTTGGGGTAGCAGGTAATGTAGATCCCAAATGGTAGACAAATATATAAATAAATAAATAAATATATATTGTGTGAGTGAATAAATAAGTGAATAAATATTCAATAAAAATGTGTGTACAAAATTATAAATAAATAAATAGATAGATATAAATTGTATATAGGTGTAATATGATGTGATGCAAAAATTAATGTCAGTGATGTGCTAAATATAATTTGTAGCAGCTGCTTAAATTTAACAGTAAAATTGGAGTAATATAAATAAGGGGTTAAACACCAGAATGCTCTATGGCTGTGTCTATCCGATACTTATAGCAGCGCTCAGCAATGGTTTTTCAACTTGATTTTGAAAAAATTGTGTATGTATATAAACAAAGGTGTGTATATATATATAAAAAAGGGGGTAAGCAAAGGTCTTCACTCTGTAAGGTGTATTTAAAGGTGCACTTTCCTCACCTTTGCTTACCTTTTTTATATATATACACCTTTGTTTATATACAGACACAATTTTTTCAAAATCAAGTTGAAAAACCATTGCTGAGCGCTGCTATAAGTATCGGATAGACACAGCCATAGAGCATTCTGGTGTTTAACCCCTTATTTATATTACTCCATTTTTAGAATATGCTTTATAATACAGCCCTCTCACTGCTATTCCTGCAATGGTTGTGCTGTAATCAGATTTGGGAGGACTTCCTTTGGAAAAAATATTTCTTCATCCAACTGGGGATTAACAGTCAAAAATGAATGTAATGGGTTCTAAATAATTTTAATCACAAATCTGTTGTTTTTTTCTTTTTCAGATCTCATTTTCCTTTGTGTTAACATGTCACACGAAGAAATCTTTTATGCCAGGAAATGTCACTCCTTTCTGACTGGGGTTATCTTGGACTCCCTAGAACAGAGGGACCCCAAATCCACTACGCTCTGTGTGGCGGGTCTTGTGAGCATGTTGTGGGTAAGCATCATGCATGAATACATGAATAAAAGGCACATTGTGACAACGAATACAAATTGATGGTTGTAAATGTTACACATAGCAAGCAATCAGATCCAAACTGTCTTTTTTTTTTTTTTTTTTGTAAGTGAAGCTTAGACTGATGTTACCCTTGTGATCCTGACAACTCACCAGTGACAGGATTGATATAGAGCAGTGGTCTCCAAACTGTGGCCCTTTGCTTGTATCCGCCCCTTGGGGCACTATTTCATCCACCGATACCAACACTGAGGAATAATTCCCCCCCCCCCCCCACTGACACCAATAATGGGGCACAATCCTTCCCAATGACACCAGCAATGGGGTCCAATTTCTCCCAATGACACCAATAATGGGGCACAATTCCTTCCACTGACATTAAAGGCGGGCATTATTTTTTTTCCACTGATATCTGGACCTTTTCTACACCCAATGGCCACAGTCTGGCCTCCCCTAATGTCTGAAGGGCCGTAAACTGGCCCTTCACTTTCAAACTTTTGGAGACCCCTGATTTAGGTGCGAATTAAATGCAATTTCTGAGGGGACTGGGCATAGCTGGAGATTAAGTTCGCACAGAACCCTTTTTTTTTTTTTAACCGGATCAAAAATGTATCACATCCATGTGAGCGGCCTTCATATAAAAAAACAATGCGGCTCACAGCAGGGGACTGATTTCAGCCCTGAATTCTTGTCTGAATTCGTACCTGAAATGGACCAAAAGACGCACCGCAGATGCAGCTCCATAGAGAGACGGTCACAATCTCCTGCTATTGCGAATTGAATGCAGGGAATCCGCATCCAAGTCGCATCAGACCTGCAGCTCGGATGTGGATTACTGGCTTTTGTTTGTAGACATCTGCATGAGTAACACTGTTCATTACAGCCCTCCTTCATTAGCTATGTGAGCTGAACTCTATACTATGTACTAATCTGCAGGCTTGTCAGATTCCAGCCAGGCAATTTGTAGAGGATCTATTTACCCTGGAAATGTACAGAGATGAGGAGCGCACAAAGGAGACATTACTGTGCTGGATTGAGGTACGTCTCTTCTTTTACAACACTGTCCAAATTTTCTGTGCATTGATTCCCCCCCCCCCCCTGGAAAAAAGATTATATGGCACCAACCTATTTAGCAGTGCTTTATAGAGAGCACAGAAAACATTCAATAGAGAATGGAAAGAAATTCTTATATCTGAGACTTTCATTTATTAATTTGTGTATGCAGCGCTTTATAAATTTGGAGTGCCACCGGATTACATAAAGCGAGGTCTAAAGGAAGTTCTGGACAGCCTCACTCCGGAATAAAGCCTTTATTTGTAAAAAGTCCCAACAGATACAAGCCACAGCAAAAAAAAAAAAAAAAAATGGGACAAATGATCTGACGCGTTTCACACTTAAGAGTGCTTAGTCATAGCGAGGTCTCCTGTTTACTCGTCGGCCTCTGTAATACGAAGTCTCATCTCCTGGACCGGCATTGGACCAGTGTTCTGTCTATCATAGGAGGCGGCACTTATGATAGCCGCCGAGTAAACTACGTGGCTTAACCGTGCATTTTTGCCGCTCACCAACTGCCCCCCTTAAGCTGCAAGAGGTAGTGGATGTTTACAATGTGTGCGACACAGCTTGCTGCACATTTAAAGCGTAACTCCACTTTAGTTGAGAGAAAAAAAAAAAAAAAAAGCATTCCCCTCCGGGTGATCTATGTAGATTGCAAGGATTATAACAAACTGCTGCAGATTCCCACCTTTTGTTATTCTGAAAAAAATCCCTGTGTGTTTGTCTGTGCCTGTGTTCAAATGGGAGTGGTTTCATAATTCTTATACAACTTGTCCCACGATTTGGGACTGCAAAGTAGCATGACAAGTTGTTCCCCCATGATTTCCAATGACAGCTATTCATATTAGTACGACTTCAAAGTAGTCCCTGCACAATTTTGGTTCGATTTTGATGCCACTTACACAGGCATTCCTTGGAATCGCGGCAAAATCGTGTGACTTTGAAGTCACACAAGTGTGAAAGGGGCCTAAAGCGTGGTCAGTACACATACTGTGTACAGAGCGCCTCCAGGTGGCCATATTGCATTGCATTCTCAGAAAACGACAGCGGGTGCAGATTGAAAAAGGAAAGGTTATTTATAATAACATTCAAGTACAATATGATTAGTGCCACAATTATATGCGCTGTATTATTTTTTTTTTTTTTTTCTATTTTTTTTCCCACGAAAGTGGAGTTAACCTTTAAGTAGAAAGGCCCTGCAAACCACATGGTTGCAACAAGTTTGTCAGCAAAATTTGAGTTAAAATAGGCAGGGAGGAGGCATTGCTTCCTCACCGCCTGTCAGTAGATCTGAACATGGATCAGGCTTCAGGGGCAAGGGAGATTTACAGATGTCTAAATGTACCCCTAACTGTTTTTAGGCAGAGGAGTAGAATGTTTCCATACACAATACATAACTGTTCATATGTAAATTATTCAACCTATGATGGATTTTTATTTTTCCAGCTTACCCTGCCATATGCCAAGAGACTCAGCCAGTGCATTACTGTAATGCTCCAGAAGCGGTGTCACAAGTCTGCCTCGTGCTGTTCTCTAAGAAAAGTCCTGAGCTGATGCAACAGTTAAGTCAGATTCATGTGTTTTAAAAGGTTACAAAAAGGTCTTAGAAATGTTAGGATTGGTAAAGACAATTAGATTCAAGCATAGAGTGAGATAGTCCGGTTATGTTTAATGAGAAGGTAACTTTATGAATTACTAAATAACAAACTGCTTTTTTTCTTGTGCCAAGTTTACTAATGGTTTGTAATAAAATGGCATTGTTCTTTAAGGCGGCACTTTTTTTTTTTTTGTGTGCAAAAAATCTATCTAAATAAATATGACCCTATTGTGAAGTGGCACAAGGTGTTGGTACCTATGCAGGTCCAGTGCTAGGTACAGTATGTTTAAACCAACTTTCCTGTAGGTTGGAGATAAGGCAAGTCTTATCCTATCATGGTAATGCCTCGGCAACCTATTGCCAGGTACTCCAGACATTGTGTCCCAGTACCAATCAATAAAAATTTGGTTGCAGCATTTCCCCTGGGTTCTGGGCCTCCTAGAACAGTGGACATCAACCCCTGTGCTCAGGGCCCACTAACAAGCCAGGTTGTATGCATTACCTTGGGGGGAGATGCAGACTAGAATACAATCACTGAGCAGCAAATGATATCACCTTGTGATGTATTTCAGTTATCTTGCAAACCTGGCCTGTTAGGCCCCTTTCACACATGCGCACCGTATGTCCGTTTTTCATCCATCCGTTTTTGGATGAAAAACGGACATACATGCATGTCATCCGCTGACACCCGCTATTGTCCGCCTCCGCAATTGTCCTTCTGCAGACGGAGGAAAACCCTATTTTTTCATCCGTCTGCAGAGCGGATGAACGCGGACAGACGGACCATGTTCATCCGATCCCCCATAGGGGAGAACTGACAGGGCGGTCCCTGCAGTGTGAAGGGACCGCCCTGTCATCAGCCGGCTCCCCGCTGAGCAGCGGATGATCATTACGGATCCGCCCCGTGTGAAAGAGCCCTTAGTGGGTCCTGAGGACAGGAGTTGATGACCACTGTCCTAGAGGACATAGTGACAGCAGACAGATACAGGAACATGAATATATCTTTGTTTTCTTCTGTGGCTCCCCAAAAAATGCAGGACGCTCAATCTGCACATCTGTGTGCAGCTCAAATGTTACCTCTTAAAAAGGAAGTAATGTCCCATTTATTGTTTGTACCGGTAGGTACTGTAGATATCTCCTAAACTTGCGGCGTTTAGAAAATATTTACTGTATACATCGTCCATTACGTCATTGGTGCATGCGCTCTGAAGGAACGGACAGCCGTGCTGTTTCTTCCAAAGCCTGTGCCGTGACCGGTGGATGCGCGTGAGTGATGTCACGTGGCTACAGCCAGTCACACAGCCGGAGTCTATGAACCCGGAAGGAAGATGCACGAAAATGGATGCAGCCTCGAGCGGGGGCGAAGAGGACTTCATTTGAAGGTAAGTGTCACGTAATGTGCTAGTTAGTATGCGATTAATACTAGCACATTATGCCTTTACTTTGCAGGTAAGAAAAAAAGAACAGTTTACTTCCTTTGCTGAAGCTTTTAAAGTACCATTCAGCTCCAGACTGTAAATGTTGACCACAGAGCATAATTGGAGTGCTGATTGCCACTTTATACAAGCTGCTAGCAGGCTTTCAACCAGCTCCAAAAGTGCTGATGCCTGCCAGCAGCTTGTTTAACCACCTCACTACAGTGCATTTTCACCCCCTTCCTGACCAAGCCATTTTTCAGCTTTCAGCGCTGACGCACTTTGAATGACAATTGCGCAGTCATACAACACTGTACCCAAATTAAATTGTTATCATTTTTTTCCCCACAAATAGAGCTTTCTTTTGGTGGTATTTGATCACCTCTGCGGTTTTTCTTTTTTGCGCAATAAACAAAAGAAGAGCGACAAATTAAAAAAAAAAACAATATTTTTGCTTTTTGCTATACTAAATATCCCCAAAAAATATATAAAAAAACATTTTTTTCCTCAGTTTCGGCCGATACGTATTCTTCTACATATTTTTGGTAAAAAAAAAATTGCAATTAGCGATCATTGATTAGTTTGCGCAAAAGTTATAGCGTTTACAAAATAGGGGATAGTTTTATAGCATTTTTATTAATATTTTTTTTTTACTAGTAATGGCGGTGATCAGCGATTTTTATTGTGACTGCGACATTATGGCGGACACATCGGACATTTTTGACACATTTTTGGCACTATTGTCATTTATACAGCAATCAATGCTATTTAAATGCATTGATTCATGTATAAATGACACTGGCAGTGAAGGGGTTAACCACTAGGGGCGGGGAGGGGTTAATTATGTTCCCTAAGTGTGTTTCTTACTGTGGGGGGAGGGGACTCACAAGGGGAGGAGACCGATCGGTGTTTCTCTGTACAGAGAACACACCATCGCTCCTCTCCTCTGACAGGACCGTTGATCTGTGTGTTTACACACACAGATCAACGGTCCCGCTGTGTTACCGGGCAATCGCGGGTGCCCAGCGGACATCGCGGCCGCTGGGCACGCGCATCGGGTGCCCAGTGACACGGCGAGAGCGCGCGCGCGCTCGCTCCCTGCAGTGCACAGAAGGGGAGGACGTCATATGACGCCCTCCCAGAACGAGAGCTGCGCCGCCTGGCCGTCATTTGACGGCCGGCGGTGGCGAAGCGGTTAAAGTGGCAATCAGCGCTCAATTTAGCCTCTCAATTTCAACAATGTTCAACATTTACAAGCTGGAGCTGAATGGTACCAGAAAAACTTCAAAGCTTCCTTAAAGCTCTGCAGATGCCTCGTCAAAGCTTGCTGTTCACACTGCTCTTATACAAGCTGAAGCCAGTGTGAAACAGGCCAAAGTGAGGATTTTCATATTGCACACCCCTCTTCTAGAAGACATCTTAAAATACTTTATCAAAGCTCATCTTTGGTCAAATAAAAAATGATCCCTTGCAGTGGGGCTGAGTCCACACTGCATGGGGGTAACTTGCTCGTTTATATCTAGGGCAGTGATGGCGAACCTTGGCACCCCAGATGTTTTGAAACTACATTTCCCATGATGCTCATGCACTCTGCAGTGTAGTTGAGTATCATGGGAAATGTAGTGCCAAAACATCTGGAGTGCCAAGGTTCGCCATCACTGATCTAGGGGAACAATAAAAGGAAATACACTTACCCTGATCCTCCCCGAGGCTTCTGCACCCTCGCACTCCAGACTGCCGACATCAAAAGCAGAAGAGGATCTATAGCCTTGCTTTGGACATGAGGATGACGGACAGTTCCACCACCAGATCATGGGGGGGAGCGAAGGATCAGGTAAGTAAAACAATTTTGTCCCCTTGACAAAACGAGTTATTAACCCTTGTGGTGCAGCCACACTTGAAGGGATCACTTTTTTCTGCATGGAGTGGGGCTTTAAATGCCTAGATTTCATTGTATGCTGTTACTTTAATGCCCCCTCCCCAGCAGCACACAAAAGTCTTGATTTCCTCCCTTCAGCCACTGGGAGTGAGGGATAGGAAGCCCCCTGTAGCCTTCATAGGGGTGAGAACTTCATCCAGGCCCCACATGAGAGCGCTAGGCCATAATGAGAAAGAGCATGTAACTGGCTCAGCCTTCTATGCCTGGACGTGTTAGTTTTAATTTCTGTAGCCTGGCAGAGTGTCAGGATTGAAAGAAAAAGTTAAAAGATGAATTCCAGGAATTCATCTCATTTGTGTAAAAAAATAAAGACACTACGAGTTATGTCAAAAGGCGCTGCATGGCATCTCCTGGGCTTATCGCCATTATTTTAAAGGCTGATTTATTGCTGTATTTCCGGGAGCCTGACACTGGTCTTTCAGGTGCAAGCATCTTCAGCATTAGAGTTAGTGCAACTGTTTTGCCTGCCCCTCCTCCTGCCCAATCAGAAGCCTTTGTATTATGTGAATTGATTCACAAAATACAAAGGCCTCTCTGAATGGGCTGCAGAGGGGATTGGGGGGGGGGGGGGGTGGGAGGGGAGCAGAGCTGCTCTGTGTGCCTCTCACAGCTGAGTGTCAGTGTTTGTGCTCCAGCAGAGTCCATAGAGCTCTCAGATGTAAATGGAGACAAGTCCAAGGAGTAGGTGCGTGACATCTTCTAAACTTAACTCATAGCGTGCCTTCACTTTTTACAAAGTGGCTGAATTCAGCTTTAACATCTGTTGTTGGAAAGAGTGGACATAGATATAAACTCTGCATGCGCAAAGTGAATTTTTGCTTTCAGTTCATGGAAGGTATATATGCTAAAGTACCCCTAACAATTGGACAGCAAGCAAAAGATCTAACCAATGTATGATCACAGGCACTTTGGGGTGGATTTACTAAAACTGGAGAGTGCAAAATCTGGTGCATCTGTGCATGGCAGCCAATTGGCTTCTAACTTCAGCTTCTTCAATTAAAGCGTCATGTCATACTTTCCTCCACTGTGCAGTTCGTTTTGCACAGAGTGGCCCCGATCACTGTCTTCTGGGTTCCCCCAGCGGCTCCTCCCCACATCGGTAAACCCCCTGGGAGATGTGCTCTCCCTGGGGGTTAACCTTGCGGGCGCACTCCTGAGTCCAGCATTTGCATCTATTGACACAGAATGCCGGACTCGGCCACGGCATCATTAAATTTGATTAATAGCAGCGGGAGCCAATGGCCGTGCTTCTGTCAATCTATCCAATCAAGAGCCGAGAACCCCCGGGCAGAGAGGAGAAAGAAAGAGCGTGTCTCCACTGAGGGAACAAACGGGCTTAGGTGAGTAAAATGGGCAGTGTCAGAAGTTTTTTCACCTTAATGCATAGGATGCATTAGGGTGAAAAATAACACAAGGGTTTTACAACCCCTTTAAAGCGGTTCGGCACACATTTCATTTAGTAAATCTCTTTGCCTTCCAAATCAGGCAAAGAGTACTAAATGAAATGTTGTTTTTTTTTTTTTCACTTACCTTTTAATCGATGACTTCCGGTCCTCTGTCTCTGCGGGGTCTGTGCGGGGATCCTCGTCACGACGCACTGTCTCCTGGGATCAATGACACCAGAAGTCTGTGCGGGCATCTTCTGAAATCTCGCGAGATTTCGGACACATCTTCCGAAATCTCGCGAGATGTCGGCAGATGTGCCGACATCTCGCGAGATTTTGGAGAACGTGAGCTGCACTTTGCCGTTACTGCACACGCGTGAGCTCGGCGCAGTAACGGCGGTGCATGCTGGGCCATCTAAAGTGCCTGTGGGGTTTCCCATGCCCACAGGCAAGATGGCCCCCAGCAGAAAAACAAAATATAAAGAACTTTATCGGACGAAAACCGTCTGCGATCGCGATGGAAGATGGAACAGGTGAGTCCCCCAATTTTGCTATTAATCCTGAGCATATTCCCCAAAAAAAAAAAAAACCCCCAGTGCAGAACCGCTTTAAGCTTTTAAAAATAAGCCTACGTTCACATGTCAACATGACATGTCAAATCGGAGCCTATTGCCAGCAA
This sequence comes from Lithobates sylvaticus, assembly GCA_028564925.1. Lineage (NCBI taxonomy): Eukaryota > Metazoa > Chordata > Amphibia > Anura > Ranidae > Lithobates > Lithobates sylvaticus. The sequence goes on from CM053034.1 coordinate 10,516,707, forward strand.
CGGCATCGTTCGAACCGGTGTGACACCGACCCGATTTCCAAAAGTAGTTCCTGCACTACTTTTGGCGACATCGGGGGCGATTTCAATAGACACCTGTGCATTAAACCCGCACCGATGGCTCTCAAATCGCCCCCGAAGTCCGACAAATGCTGGTTTGAAATCGTGCGACTTCAGCTGAACCCACACGATTTCAAACCCACACGATTTCAAACCCACATTCAGCGTGAACGTGGGCTAAAACCTGGAAGCTGATTGGTTTCTATGAACAGCTGCACCAGATTTTGCACTCTCCAGTTTTAGTAAATCAACATGCGTTGTGCAGTCTTATGTCCCGTGTAGACACCCCATTCACATTGTGTCAGAACAAGAATCCAAATGATCTACTCGCCTGATTGGTGTGTCTGCACAGGCCCAAAGTAAGCCCTCAGACATGTTTTGCTTTTTTTTTTTTTTTTTTTTTTTTTTTTAACCCGAAATAAACAAATGAAGCATCAGCCCCCTTGTTGGGCACTTTCACACCAGGTCTAAAAAACTTATGAAAAGTTACTAAATAACCTACAAACTCAAATATGCAAGAACTGAAATAAACCTGTTTATTCAGATTTCAGTATCTCCAGTAAATAAATTATTTCTAGTTTGGGAAAAAAAACTATAACAAAATAAGACACTCATCAAAATTCCAGTTCAACATGAAAAAAAAAAAAAGGACATAAAATGTTATTTAAATACATATCTTGCAAAATGTTTTCTTCAATAAACTTTACAAACTGTGCAGCTTAACAGGAAAACTCATCACCATGCAGCATAGCACGGTGGCTGCTGGTATATTAAACTATATACAGGAATAGAGAAATATTACACATTAACAAGTCGCTAACGAAGCGGTTAGAACATAGAAACGTCGTTGGGATCCGGAGACGGAGGCTGGAGTTCAAATCCGGCAAATCTCAGATAACTGGAAACCTGTTCATACCTACAATAGAGGAAGAAGGTCAGTGTGAGAGATTTAATCACCATACTCACAGAGCATGGCTTCTAGAGGGTCAGGTCAGTATTTTTCTCTGAATCATTGAACTATTTTCCAAGTTATTAAAACATCAGTCTGTATGCAAGCCAAAGGATTTGTTAGTCTGTCCTGCCATTGGGGTGAGGGAGATAGCCCAACTGGCCCGTACAATGAGAGAGGGGACAACTATAATTGCTTTGTAGCTTCCTTCCAGTTGTCACTACTTCACCTCTAGCCTGACACCTGGAATGATGGGCTGTTTCATTGTCCAATAAAAAGGTAAGTGTTGTTCAGCCACTTCTTGGAGTTAAATGGCTGAGTTCAGGTTGTAAGAGTGGTGTCAACAGAAAGCCTAAGGCCCCTTTCACATGTGCGGACTGTATGTCCGTTTTTCATCCATCCGTTTTCGGATGAAAAACGGACATACATGCACCCCTATGGAATAGCGGGTGTCAGCGGATGAGCATCTGCTGACACCCGCTATTATCCGATTCTGCAGACGGAGGAAAACCCTATTTTTCCATCCGTCTGCAGAGCGAATCGGATGAACACGGACAGACGGTCTGTGTTCATCCGATCCCCCATAGGGGAGAGCGGAGATCTGTCAGGGCGGTCCCTGCACAGTGTGCAGGGACCGCCCTGTCATCCGCCGGCTCAACAGGGATCAGCTGAGCAGCGGATCTTCACGGGGCGGATCAATACGGATCCGTCCCGTGTGAAAGGGGCCTAAAGCACCTTTGTTAAATCAATTCAGCTGCAGTATTGGGATATTGAGGGTAGATCTTATTATTACCACTTTAAGAGCAGCCTCGTTTTGGATTTTGGGCGTTTCCATGTTTAAAATTGTTTTTTTGCTAGAAAATTACTTAGAAAAAAAAAAACAATATAATGTTTTTTTTTTTTTCTAACACCCTAGAGAATAAAATGGCGGTCGTTGCAATACTTTTTTTCACACCGTATTTGCACAGCAGTCTTACAAGCGCACCTTTTTTTTGGAAAAAATTCACTATTTTGAATTTAAAAAAAATAAAACAGTAAAGTTAGTCCAATTTTTTTTATATATCGTGAAAGATGAAGTTACGCCGAGTAAATTGATACCCAACATGTCACGCTTCAAAATTGCGCCCGCTCGTGGAATGGCGTTAAACTTTTACCCTCAAAAATCTCCATAGGCAACGTTTAAAAAATTCTACAGGTTGCATGTTTTGCGTTACAGGAGGCGGTCTAGGGCTATAATTATTGCTCTCGCTCTACCGATTGCGGCCATACTTCACGTGTGGTTTGACCACCGTTTTCATATGCGGGCGCTACTCACGTATGCGTTCGCTTCTGCACTCGAGCTCGGCGGGATGGGGCGATTTAAAATTTTTTATTTTTTTTTTCTTATTTTACTTCATTTTATTTATTTTATCACTGTTTTTTAAAAAAAAATAAAAAATAAATTAAAAATAAACAAATAGAAAAAAAGCATGACAGGTCAAATATGAGATCTGGGGGTCAAAAAGTCCTCAGATCTCATATTTAGACTTAGGCCCCTTTCACACGGACGGACCGTCTATCCGTTTTTCTTCCATCCGTCGACGGACGACAATGCATTCCTATGGGCAGACGGATGAACATCCGTCACCATCAGTTAACCTCCGCATCAGTTTTTATCCGTTTTTTTAAACGTACAAGGCTACGTTCAGATCCGTCAAAACGGATATTAACTGACGTTGACGGACATCGTCCGTCAACGTCCGATCCGTTAACATCCGTTAACATCCGTTTTGTGTTTATCTGTGAACTCAACCTCTTAAAGGCACAGGCACACATATAAACGGAACAAAACGGATGAAAAAACGGATGAAAAAACGGACGTAAACGTGTGCATTTACGGATGTAAGCGGACAAAAAACGGATGCAAACGGACATTAACGGAACGGATGACGGATGAAAAAAACGGATAAGAACTGATACGTTTTTTGACGTGCCTAAACTGACTGCGTCCGTGTGAAAGGGGCCTTAAATGCGGAAAAAAAAAAAAAAGTAATTTAAAAAAATCACATTGAAAAAAAAAAAAAAAATGTTCCTTTAAGAGGTATGGGCGGGAGTGACGTTTTGACGTCGCTTCCGCCTTGCTATGGTATAGAGTCGGGTGGGGGCCATCTTAGCCTCACTCGTCTCCATACCCAGGACATGGAAGGACCCGATCGCTCCGGTAAGCGGCAATCGGACCCGAAGGCTCCGGTAAGCGGCGGAGGGCGCGGGAGGGGTGGGGGCACCCCTCCCGCTGCCGATAACGGGGATCTTGCGGCGAATGCGCCGCGGAGACCACCATTATCGTAATTATGATCGGCGCCTGAAGAGATGATATCAGGCAGCTGCTGCCATTACCGAGATATCCCTCTTCAAAAAAGGGATGTACATCGTTGTGCGCCGGTCGTAAAGTGGTTAAGGGTGCTGACTGTCACTTTACCCACGTGCCGACACCTACCACATATTTACTGCAGAAGGTTGAGTCTATTGCGTGAAATCACATACCTGTAAGTCATTTCGTGCAATAGCCACTGGGAGTGCACGATCGCATGCTGATTGGACACATGGGATGCCAATCAGCGGGTCTGGCGGACCCGATTTCCGCAGGCCACCCGCGATCGTTCCCAGGAGAGGCAGAGGGGTGATCTGCCTATATGTATGCCAGTGTCATTAGTACAGTAACAGTGCATATTTTTTAGCACTGATCACTGCAATAAGGTCACTGGTCCCCAAAAAAGTGTCACTTAGTGTCCGCCACAATCCCGCTAAAAATCGATGCTATTACTAGTAAAAAAGAAATAAAAATATCCGAAAGTTTGTAGGCGCTATAACTTTTGCGCAAACCAATCAATATACCCTTATTGATTTTTTTTTTTACAACAAATATGTAGCAGAATACATATTGGCCTAAATTCATGAAGAAATTCGATTTTTTTTTTTTAATTGAATGCCTTTTATAGGAGAAAGTTAAAAAAATGTATTTTTTTTCTTCTTTTCAAAATTGCCTTTTTTTTGTTTATAGCGCAAAAAATAAAAACCGCAGAGGTGATCAAGTACCACCAAAAGAAAGCTCTATTGGTGGGGGAAAAAAGACACTTTATTTGGGTACAACGTCGCATGACTGCACAATTGTTGGTTAAAGTAACGCAGTGCCGTATCGCAAAAAATGGCCTGGTCATGAAGGGGGGTAGTAAATCTTCCAGAGCTGAAGTGGTTTAAACAAGCTGCTTGTAGGCTTTGACAGTACTTGTGGCTTATGGAAAGCCTGTGTTTCATGTCAGAACGGCTTCTTTCCCAAAGGACACAGAAGTTTTATTTTTTTACCTTAATGCAGAGAATGCATTAAATTGAATGATCACAAAACTGGTTCAGCGGGCGGGCCTTTCCGATGATGTGCCAACAGACCTGCCCCCTTCTCCTTTTTCTGAATAAAGGGCCATGCCTCCCGGGATATGGGACGTGCATATCCAGGAAGGTACAGTGGCCAGTGTGCATGTCATTCGCCTAGGCCAGTGATGGTGAACCTTGGCACCCCAGATGTTTTTGAACTCCATTTCCCATGATGCTCGTGCACTCTGCAGTGTAGAAGAACATCATGGGAAATGTAGTTCCAAAACATCTGGGTGCCAAGTTTCGCCATCACTGGCCTAGGGTGACTGACGTGCATGGGGAGACGGGGCAGGACAATTTTGCCAAAAAAGTGGGATGGAAGTAGTGGAATGGGGTAAAGGTCCGCTTTAAGGTTAAAAAAAAAAAAAAACACACAACAAAACCATAAATGGGTTGTGTGTTTTTTCACCTTAATGCATCCTAAGCATTAAAGTGAAAAAACACCTGGCGGTGAACAGCCCCCCCCCCCCCCCCCGTTTTACCTACCTGAGCCCTGTAATTCTGTTAGCAGTGACGCGCTCTCCCTCGCTCTCTCTCTCTCCATGAGGTCCCGGCTCTTGATTGGATAGATAGCAGCGCAGCTATTGGCTCCCGCTGCTGTCAATCAAATCCAATGACGCAGGGCCGAGTGAGTCCAGCATTTGGCGGCTATGGACGCAAATGCTGGACTCAGGAGCATGCCCGCAAAAGGTAATCCCCTGGGATAGCGCTTTTCCTAGGGGGTAATCTGATGTGGGGAGGAGCCGCGAGAGCCCCTGGGGGACCCCAGAAGAGCAGGTTCGGGGCCACACTGAAAAATGAGCTGCACAGAGGAGGCAAGTATGACATGTTTGTCATTTAAAAAAAAAAAACAACCCTTAGGCCGGCTTTACACTGGGGCAGTGCGGGCGGTGACGATAAAGCAGCGCTTTATTTAGCGCTGCTTTACCGTCTATTTAGCCGCGGTATGCGGCCGCTAGCGGGTGGTTTTAACCCCCGCTAGCGGCCGAAAAAGGGTTAAAATCCCCGCAAAGCGCCGCTTTGCTGGCGGTATCCCCGCGGGAGTCCCATTGATTTCAATGGGGAGGAGCGGTGAACACACCACTCCAAATATGCTGCTAGCAGTATTTTTTTTACCGTCCTGCTAGCGCACCACTCCAGTGTGAAAGACCTCTTTCACACTGGAGTGAAAAGACCCACTTTTTTCAGGAGCTATACAGGCGCTATTTTTAGCTATCTGTAGCTCCTGAAAAACGCTGCAGTGTGAAAGCACCCTTACAGTCACTTTAAGGCTTTAGAAACCAAGCAGCTCAAAGCTTGCTGTACACCCCGAACAAGGCCTAAAACCCCCATATAACCTCCACCCCCAAGCTCGTACACACTATGGCAGGATGTATTGTGGTATGTTCCAATGATCTAAGTATATTCCTATAAGACCACCTATAGTAAAAATGTTTTTTGGAGTCTGTACAGTTTATTAGCAGCATAGATACAAGATTCAGTGATGGTAACAGACAAACACATGGATTAGATTGTGGTCCAGGAAGAGGACACCATACCAGTCAGCTAAAAGCAGAAAAGAAACACTTACTGGAATACGGGTTTTAGGAAGAAGATCAGACAATGGTGGAAGGACTGAGGGAAATGTGGCTTTGATTCTGAGGAGAGAAGCAGCTATTAGTGAGCAATTAGACTTTTAGCCCCTGAAAATGAAAGTGGTGAGTTCAGTGCGAGGTGTTAGGAACGGTCAGCAATGCATCCTTTTATACTGTTACATGGTGCTTACCAGGGGATGAGGATTGTTATATTATACACCAACATGGTTCATAAATTAAAAAGGATTAAAACACATAACCCATGAAGGAGGAACACTGCCTGGAAACGCATTACATCCACAATATATACAGTTCAATGGATGCAGAAGGTTTTTTTTTTTTTTTTTTTTTTACCTTAAATGCATAAAGGTAAAAAAAAACCTTCTGCCTTTAGAACCAATTTACCGTATATACTTGAGTATAAGCCGAGGCACCTAATTTTACCACAAAAAAATGGGAAAACTTATTGGCTCGAGTATAAGCCTAGGGTGAGAAATGCGCAGCTACTGTAAGTGGAAAAGAGGTTCAACAATGCCCACTTGCAGCCATAGGTCCCCCGAACTTCAAACTCGGTAGTTAAGGTTTCCTAGATGCCAAAGGGTCCCAAAATGACATTGCTGGAGATGGACACAGTTGACCAACTTTGGTGCTATGAACCCCAAATTTGGGGCGCAAACCCAGTGGATCTAGCACTACAACATATCCAAAGATGGGGTTCCTAGCTTCTAGTGGCCCCGAGATATGGGGCCCCAAATTTGGTTCAAAAAATGTCAAGCACTTTTCTGCAACAGAGAATGACATTTTCCGACCCGACTTTGGGGCCCCGTATCTCGGGGTCACTTGGTGCTAGGAAGCCCATCGGGGCCCCAAAGTCAGGTCGGAAAATGTCATTTTCTGCTGCAGAAAAGTGCTTGACTCCAGTATAAGCCGAAGGGGGCACTTTCAGCACAAAAAAATGTGCTGAAAAACTCGGCTTATACTCGAGTATATACGGTACCTATATCTACCCTGTTTTCCCGAAAAATAAAACCTAGCGTGGTGGTCGGTGATGGCTGCAATATAAGCCCCCCCCCCAAATAAGCCCTAGTTAAAGTGCTTGTAGGTCTTATTTTCAGGGTAGGGCTTATTTTCGGGGAAACATGGTATGTATACATGTGCATGGGGTCTGTGCGTACACTATCCCTGGATATATACATTTATAGAGTTAGAATGAAAAGCTCTCCAAGTTTCGCATATATAAAGTGCTTCACCAGGATCCATGTGTCCTTATTGCAGAAGGATATGGAAATCAATACATAATCGACAATAGAAAATACAATATAACATCATTATATACAAATAAGTCCATCATAGAAGGAGAAAAAAGACAAATAAAATCCATCTTTTTTTGTCTTCCTCTCACACTTCTAATGGATTTATTACATTGTTTGTATATAATGATGTTATATTGTAGATCATGTATTGTTTTCCATACCCTTCTGCAATAAGGACACATGGATCCTGATGAAGCACTTTATCTATGCAAAATGCATATAAATCAGGATATGGATTTGGTTCTAGGATTTTAGTGCATTAATAAAGCCGTTTGTATTTTTATAAAATTGTGTTGAAACGTAATATACCCTCTACTCCAATCTCCTGTTTGGAAGCTTGGAGAGGTTTTCATTCTAACTTTATACACTTTAACTTGCCTGCGCTAGTAGTATGGAGCCTGCTGGGAGAAGTATAGTCACAATTTTACATCCAATGCTTGGGCAGATACAACACAAAGCCATGCCCAGTGCACACCTGCAAGTGATAATGGAGCTAAATATCTCCGACAACTGGGGGAGGGGTGTTTGGCTGGTGACAAGTTCCTGCCAGCTGTCCACACTTAAAACACACATGTACAAATGCAATGCACGGCAGCTGATCCTGATGCAGAGCAACATTCTCTCTCTCTCGACAGGTCAGATCGCAGCCTATTGCCGGTGTTCTGTCACCAATAGTCCGGCTATCATAAAGTGTCCACATGCGCAGTAGGGAGCAGAAGGAGTTTCGGAAAATCTCTGAAGATGAATGGCGCCTGCGCCGTGAGTCGATGTGTAAGCCCCACCATCCAAGTGGACATAGGGCTACACAAACTTAGAGGGCCCCTCGCGGGCTCGCTGCTCTCGCCACGCTTCAGGCACGGCCTCGCTGCGCTAGGCTCTTTTTTATTCTAACTCTATGTCCACTTGGATGGTGGGGCTTGAACCTGGACTCACGGCGCAGGCGCCGTTCATCTTTGGCTATTTTCGGAATCTGGTTGTCCTGTGTACTGCGCATGCGCAGTACACAGCAGACACTTTCCAATGGACAGAATATGACATGACACCGGCAATGGGAGCGTCCCAATCTGTGTGACGCCGACTTTACAGTGCTGCACCGGTTTCCAAAAGTAGTTCCTGCACTACCTTTGCGACTTCAATAGACAGCTGTGCATGAAACTGCACAGATGTCTTTCAAGTCGCCCCCCTGAAGTCAGACTAAAATACGGCTTTGGAATTGTGCGAGTTCAGATGAAGTTGCACGATTTTAAAGCCGCGTTCAATGTGAACAAGGGCTCCAAGACACAGGGGAAATGTGCACCGCACAGCATGGGAAAAGGCTTCATCCCCCACATGTACTAAATGGGTAATCAGCATGCATGCTGATGGTTTCATCTGACAGAAACCAACACAGTATATTTAAAAAAAAAAATTATAAAAATTCCCTTTAAATGACATCAGGAGTAACAAATCATTGCAATATGTACCGTATGTGCTACAAGAAAGTACTGGTACTTACTGCAGAAATGTACTGCCGGTTGAGAAACCTGGATTTTTCCACGACCGGGGAGACGACGGCAGAACTGCTCCTCCTCCTTTCAGGAAAGGTGTACTGTGCTGAGGGGTCGCAGGGAGAGGTAGCATCTTCCGAAAGATTGTCCTGGGGAATGCCAGACACACAGCCGCTATCCGATCCGCTGGAGCCGCCTCCAGACATACACTGCGAAGACTCCGAACTCTCTGTAGCTGGAAATGAACACAAACTTATTACCTATTCCCCTAAACCCGTTTGTTACAAAAAAGGTACAACATTGAAGCCGTAGCACCACACATACTCATGGAAGGCTGACTGCAGCTCGTCTCGTTCTCCAGCTCATCTTCCTCCAGGCAGCTGCTGGTCTCAAAGGGCCTGTTGGCAGAAAGAACTCCAGGCAGAAGGGTCTGGTTCACATACATGTGCAGATTCAGAGGTCCCAACAATGAAGCAGAAGAGGGTCCACAGGCTGAAGGCACAGAGTTGCAAGTGATGGGTGCCTGGGTCCTTTTATAAGGGTCCGAGTGGTCAAACAAAGATACAGCGATGGAGGCTCGAGTTCTGGCCCCTGAAAACAAGAAAATGGATAGATTAATAAAAGCAAAGCGTAAGGGACTCCTGGTTCTTGGCTTAAAGGGTTAGTCCAGCTGTACCCATAACTGCCTATGCAGGTAAGAGGCGATTAGATGAAAACTGTGCAGTTAAATAATACCCTTGCTATGGATGTAGGACATTTGTGTACTGTATATACTCGAGTATAAGCGGACCCGAATATAAGCCGAGGCACCTAATTTTACCACAAACAACGGAAAACTTATTGCCTAGGGTGAGAAATGCGCAGCTACTGTAAGTGGAAAAGAGGGTCAACTGTGCCCATTTGCAGCCTCACTGTGCCCATTTGCAGCCATAGGTCCCCCAAACTTCAAACTTGATAGTTAGGGTTCCTAAATGCCCCCTAGCTGCAGCCAAATTTGGGTCCCGAAATTACATTGCTGCAGATGGACACAGTTGACCGACTTTGGGGCCCCGTATCTTGGGGTCACTTGGTGCTAGGAACCCCATCTTTGGATATGTTGTAGTGCTAGTTCGAACCATTTAGGGTTCCTAGCACCAAGTGTCCCCGAGATACGGGGCCCCAAAGTCGGGTCGGAAAATGTCAAGCACTTTTCTGCAGCACAGAATTGCATTTTCCGAACCGACTTTGGGGCCCCGTATTTCAGCCACTTAGCACTACTACATATCCAAAAGATGGGGTTCCTAGCACTATGTCCACTGGGTTGCCATACCAAATTGGGCTTCATAGCACTAAGTGGCCCCGAGATACGGGTCAGAAAATTTCAATTTCTGCTGCAGAAAAGTGCTTGACTCGAGTATAAGCCTAGGGGGCACTTTCAGCACACAAAAAAATGTGCTGAAAAACTCGGCTTATACTCGAGTATAAAGTGTATATGTTGCGCTCAGAGGTATACGTGTATGGTCACCCTTACGTGATGTTAATATACGTATAGTATACAGATATATATATCAAAGTTGGATAAAACTGTATATAAAATCTTGTACAATATATTACAAGTAAAAGACCAGAAATAAAAACTGAATAAAAAATTGTGAATAAATGCTGTGAAAGTGATCTTGTGACAGATAAAATTCAATGGATAAAATTCAATATAGTTCAAATGCTTGGTGAGTAAAAATTGTTGATATAGTGAAATATAAAACTTAAAATCATAGAATAAATAGCAAGTGAATATTAAGTGCAAGGGGTCGCAAAACTGTATATATTCGTTTATACAGTGATAGACACAATATAGTCCAGTGAATGGCCCAATATATGTGAAATGGCCGGAGATGGTGAATATTCCTAGGTGAGGTGATGGTGATCCTGTATACTCGGCTTCAGTGCCTATTGCAAGGAGGCTTACCGGAAGTCACAGACTAAATGAGACGTACGCCTCATAAGTCGTGACAAGCTTTGTTGTGGAGGGTTACCGGGTCCTTGTTCCACGGTTGAATTCCAAGATATAAGCGTGTGGGAGGGCAGGGGGATTGCGGTCGTCAAAATCTCCAATGGTGGTCGGTCATATTTTGAGAAAAGAGAACTCGCATGGTGTGATACCGTAAAAAATACTTTTTAATGTAGTAAAACAGATTAAAAACACTCACATTTTGGAAGTAAAATTCAGGCTCATAGAATCGTCTTTAGATATCAAAGGTGCTGCTGCTGTAGTCCACCCGACGCGTTTCGTCCTCTGGGACTTCGTCTGGGGTGTGGACTACAAGCATCAGCAGTGCATTTAAATAGGGAGAGTGACCCCAATCTGTCTGTTTCATTGTGTGACCTTCCGGACCGGAAGTTGACCTCACTTCCGGTCCGGCGGTATTGGGCTCGTTTAAATTTATTTAAAAGAGACTGAGTATTGTGGGGATTGTATTTATAAAGATGGGGATTAACTATATATTAGGCATGTGTTGAAAATAAGATCGAGGAGAGACACAGTGAGTTGTCATCTCCTCGATGTGTTCCGTGGATAGCGGTGGAGCGCAGCGTCAGCGTGACGTGCGTGACGTCGTAACGTCATTTCCGCCGGCGGCTGGTTGAACATAGAAGAATCCAAGCCTCGATGTGGAGAGGGGCGGGGCGGACGCGCGCGCAACTATAGTATGTTGCGGTCGCTCCATTATGAAATTCGGAAGGCACAATGTGAGAGGGACTCACTCTAGTGCGCCGCACACATATGAATGTTGCTGACACTGCTGGGCGTGCCATATGGGCCTGGCTTACTTCAAGGCGCAGCCATAGGGATGGATATGATTATGGGATGTACTGTCATAGTGTGGTGGATTAAGCCACATAAATAGCGGGGACACACAGAGAGGGGCCGCTCCCCACCCTATTAACCCATGTGTGCACCTGTACACATATATGTATGTACATAACTAGACTCTTCAATTTCTATGTAAATAAATATATATGTTGTGAAGAGTCCAATGTTTAAAAGTATGTCAAATTATTTGGTATGTAAAATGGAAAAACTATTAAACGAACGTAGAATGTGCTATCAAATCTATGTGTGTTTGAATGTATAAATTATGCATAAAAGTACAGACATATGTACATGTAAAAACATGGGTATAAAAAATGTCTGAAAGCTGCACATAAAAACACATAAAAGATGCACATAAAATAGTTTTCATAAAACACGATAAAGAATTAAGGTATTATAAAAAATACTCATAAAACTCTCCAGAGTAAATTAAAATGGGTATAAAATGGTAAACCCTCGCCTTTGTTGTAAGCTGTTACGTAAACAGATTATAAGCGGGCTAATATGATTTATATGTAAAAATATATATTAATAATTTAGAAATATTGATGGAAATAAAATTATTGTTAAAAAGCAGCAGCAAAATGAGAACGGTAAAATCAATATAAGAAAAGTAATGTGGCAAATAGTCAAGATGAGGGGCGTTGTAGGTAGATCAAGCTTTGTTTATAAAGGCGTTAATATCCCACTCCACGTTCATGCCCAGCGGGGAGTGGGACTGTAGCTGATATATCCAATATGTTTCCAATTTTGATACTCCCCTAGTTTTAGCTCCGCCCCTCCATGGTGCAGTAAATTTGTCGATAATTAAAAACTGAGTACCGCGAGGATCTCGGTTATGATACTGTCGATAGTGCCTCGGGACTGTGTGTTTTGTGCTACCACTTTTAATCTTAGTAATGTGTTCCGTGACACGTGTCGTGAAGGAGCGTATTGTGCGTCCTACGTATTGTTTTGAGCACGGACATGTGATAAGATATACGACATGTGTTGTGGCGCAAGTACAAAAGCTTTTAATTGGAAATTTTTGCTTGGTTACAGAAGATTCAAATTCCTTAGTATTTCGTCTACCGCTTATGTTAAAGTGACATACTGTGCATTTTTTGCAAGGGTAGTAGCCTGTAAGGTCATGGAAGAATGAGGGCCTTACAGGTGGGTTGATAATTGTTGGAGCGATCTTGCTGTTAAGAGATGGTGCTCCCTTGTAGATAACCTTTGCTTTGTCAGGTATAAGATTACCCAGAATTTTATCATTTCTAAGGATGCCCCAATGTCGTTCGAAGATGGATTTAATTTGTCTATGCTGTATTGAATAAGATGTAAGAAAAGACCATCTGAAATTGTCATCATGAGGTTGGTCTGGTTTATCTATCAGAAGTGTGGTTCGATCTGTTTCTAAAACTCTGTTTAAATCATGGTCCACTTCGTCCATGTTGTAGCCTTTTTCTTTGAAGCGGTCTCTTAGTACATTGGCCTGTTCTTTGAATCTGGTGATGTCTGTGCAGTTTCTGCGTAATCGCAGGAATTGACTCTTGGGGACAGAACGCAACCATGCTTTATGATGACAGCTATCAATTGGTATATAACCATTGCGGTCTGTGGATTTAAAATATGTACTGAGTTCGAACTGGCGTTCTTTTATAGTAATCTCTAAGTCCAGAAAATGTATCTTGGTTTTACTTGATTCATATGTGAGGACTATACCTCTGTCATTATTATTAAGGGACAGGAAAAAAGATTCCAATGATTCTGAGGTTCCATTCCATAGGAGGAGGATGTCATCAATGTAACGTGCCCAAAGTATCAATTGAGGCATTTGCATAGCGTAGACGACATCCTCCTCCCATTTGGCCATAAATATATTAGCCAAGCTTGGAGCGAACTTAGCTCCCATGGCTACCCCTTTTTCTTGTAAGTAGAAGCGTCCATCAAACCAGAAGTAGTTGTGGTGAGTAGCAAAATCTAATAAATCCATAATGAAATTGGTTTGGGTGCGTATTAAGGTATTTTCTCTTTCTAGAAATATTTTGACTGCTTCTAAGCCCTTAGAGTGTGCTATGCATGTATAAAGTGATGCCACATCTGCAGTGGCCATAATGTAATCATTATCGATATTTAGAGAGGCCAGTTTGTTGATGACATGCTTAGTGTCTTTGAGGTAGGAGGGTATTTTTTTGACTATAGGTTGTAAAAAATGGTCCACGTATTTACCAATCCAATTTTGCGACCCCTTGCACTTAATATTCACTTGCTATTTATTCTATGATTTTAAGTTTTATATTTCACTATATCAACAATTTTTACTCACCAAGCATTTGAACTATATTGAATTTTATCCATTGAATTTTATCTGTCACAAGATCACTTTCACAGCATTTATTCACAATTTTTTATTCAGTTTTTATTTCTGGTCTTTTACTTGTAATATATTGTACAAGATTTTATATACAGTTTTATCCAACTTTGATATATATATCTGTATACTATACGTATATTAACATCACGTAAGGGTGACCATACACGTATACCTCTGAGCGCAACATATACACTTTTTCCAAATTTTCTTTTTCCCGTTTGTCTATCGGTCATGTTTGCAGCTCCATTATAAACCATCCAAACTCAGCGCAATATTTCCCTACTTCCAAATTTATCTATACTCGAGTATATATGGTACCTTTCAAAGCCTGGCTGAAAACTCCCAGAGATAGCATCATCCATTGTTAAAGATTCTCCCAGCCATTACTGGCAAAGGTGAACCCAACTCTTTAAAACCCAACTGAAGCCAGGAAAACAACACCATGTTTATCTGACTAAACACCTAACCACCTCTATCGCCATAGTTGTCCTTTCACTTTCCTTTTTACAGCAGTTGTGTGGCAACCACTGGATTGCTAAGTGAACTTAAAGGATAAATTCACCTTTCTGATCATGTTACACCCATATTTTTCAGACTCCAGACCTGCACCCCTGATCCCCCTCCTTTCCTGCAACAGCAGGCGGGAGATCCGCTTCCCGCACCCCTGATCCCCTCCCTTCCTGCAACAGCAGGGGGATCTGCTTCCCTCACCAGCTGTCACAGCTCCATCATTCATTCACAGTGATCTATAAATGAGAGAACTACAAATACTAACCGCCACTGTTGCTAATGGCCTGTAGTACTTCATGAACTGTGAGGGGGCACTGACGAGCGTCCTCAAAGTTCATTTACAAGCCCTGCAATTTGAAAACAGTCAGCCCATATGAAGGTAGGGGCTGAAAGCTGTAAGGGCAGTGTTTCTCAACTCCAGTCCTCAAGGTGCCCCAACAGGTCATGTTTTCAGGATTTCCCTCAAATGAAACGGCTGTGGAAAAATTTCTAAGGCAGTGAAACTGATCAAATCACTTGTGCAAAATAATGGAAAGCCTGAAAATATGACCTGTTGGGGGAACTTGAGGACGGAAGTTGATGGTTGGTGTAGGGCTTGTCTGAAGGAGCCTGACATTGCACCCCTGGACCACTGAATGCATTGCAGGCTTCTGGGGGGGGGTTTGGGGATGCACATTTGTTTCCTGATAATTTTTTTGACATTTATTATATTTTCCCAAAAGGTGAACTCAGCCTTTAAATGGGGAAGTGAATACTTCCATGTGTTGCTCCCTCATAGGCTGGATGAGCGTGATGTCCCTCCTTCACTGTCCAGCAGCATCAGATACATATGGATGAGAGGTGCTGACTGCAAAGGAGTGAGTGAGCTCACCATCCATCCCCCATCTGTGACTAAAGTCTCTCTCCCTCCCTCTCCCGCCTCTGAGTGAGAGCACTAAGGGAATCAGGGTTCTCACAGTATCACAGTTCCCCTTTATACCCGAGGCCACAGTGTTCCATACCCGAGGCCACAGTGTTCCCCCTTACATCAGAGTTCTCAGTGTTCCCCCTTAAATCAGGGTTCCCAGAGCATCCCTTATGTTAGAGTCCCGCCTTGCAGTGTAAGGGAACTCTGCAGATTCAGATGTAAAAGGGGAACTCTGTGGACTCTGATGTAAAGGGGAACTCATGTGATTAACTTCATATAATTAGAAATGTTATTTAATTGCAAAATATATGTATAGTTTATACTATAGAAAAAAATCCTGTGCGCCGCTAAAGTGTTCGGGTTTAACTTGAAGAAAAGGTGGCAACCCTAGAGAGTATAGCTGTGGGAGGGGCCAGAAGGCACCACCCAATACAAGCTGCCTGCAGAAAACGACAGGAGGGGGCGGAGACAAGACCAGTCCCCCTGCACAAGGAGAGAGATCAGCAGCGATTGGTCTTTATTACAGGACGTCTCACACTGGATTACTGCACAGATCTGGGAGAAATACACAAAGCTCACGAGATCCAATTAGAAGACACACGATGAATGTGTATTTACAACGTTTGCTTTTCCGAAATTCATATTTAGAGACAGTTACTAATGTGAGAATAGAAGTGGAGTTGATCAAGTTTACTGCATTCCTGTGGATTTTGTACTGCCTGGAATAACATTGTTACCAAAATAACTTTCCTATTAGATCAAGCTGTATTGTGGGTCTTTTTGGAGCTATAGAGGGAATATCAGGTCTTACCTCTGCCTTTCATGATGTAATCAATAGCGCGGTTGTTTATGGCGGCCTCACTTGGCTTTATGTCTAAGAAGGGCTTGTTGCCAACACCCATAGAGACCATTTCCTGCATGCGGATCTCTAGAGAGGGAACAACATTTATGAAAACATTAAAAATGCTTTACAACTCAATTATAAGCGTGTTATGCTGTTGTCAATGATAATCAATGTAGGAAGTAGTTTACACCGTTTATAGATGCTGCAGTGCAGCCATGTCCAGCATAACTCCTGCTCTATATCACAATTCCTTGTAATCGTGCGCCTCTGTTTGTAAGGCCTCGTTCACATGGGTGTACTTAAAAGTGGTTGTAAACCTCAGATATGAAATATGAACAAAAGCACATCCCTCTATAGTGTGTACTTGTCACAGTCCAGAGCACCAAGTGTCATTTGTGTCTGCTGCCTCCTTCCTCTGCTTTCAGCGCGAGTCGCTTCTGACAAGTTTTCCTGACACCAAGAGAAAAATGGTGACGGGGAGGGAGCTACAGCTGATTGACAGCCTCAGCTCGGTTTCTGTGTCCTACGAGGAGGGGGGTGGGGGTGTCCCTTCCAATCAGCTCTTCGTCCACCATTTTCTGACAGCTCAGACAAGCTTTATAAATTCTGGACTTTGAAGGGATGAATAGAAGTCTGCAGATGAACAGGTACAACCTACGTAGGGGGATTTGTTACATCTCTGTGTATCACCTCAGGCCGGTCACTTCACTGAGTATACAGAAGGGGTTTACAACCACTTAAAGCAGGGGGTATCAAAAATTGGCGGCCCTCCAGTTGTTGAAGAACTACAAGTACCATCATGCCTCTGCCTGTGGGAGTCATGCTTGTGGCTGTCAGTCTTGCAACGTCTTAAGGGACTTGTAGTTCCACAACAGCTGGAGGGCCGCCAGTTTGACACCTGTGACTTAAAGCGTACACCCGTGTGAGGGCCGTGTCTTGTCTCCACGGGATATAAAAGGTGTTCCAGGCAGTCCCATTCATGTCAATTGGGATGCAGAAGCTGCAAGGACACAGCTACTACTCCCAATTTGACATTCGCGTGGGTGCTGTACCCCCACACGGATGTCAAAAAGGAAGAAGTGTCTGGGTCTTTGCAGCTTCTGCATCCCAATTGACATGAATGGGACTGCCTGCATGCTGATCCATGGGACACCTGTGCATCCCGTTCAGGCAAAACACATGGGAAAGGCTGAATGGTTTTTACCTTCATACATTCTATGCATGATGGTAACAATCGTTCTGTGTGCTGTACCCCCCACAGCCTCCCTCAATACTCACTGAGCCCCCTCTCAATACAGTGATGTGTGCGAGAGCCTTGGCTATCCCAGGACTCCCCTTCCTCATTTGGCTCCCACTGTTGTCAATCACTGCCAGGGAGCCAATGGGGGTGGGGAATGGGCAAGCCGCGGCTCTGTGTCTTGTGGATGCATAGAGCAGACCTTGGGGGGCGAGCATGCATCAGTGTCCCCAGAACTAGCGGCTTTCTATTGGGGGCACTAGTCAAGGGGGAGGAGCCAGTGGGGGACCCAAGAAGAGGAGGGCTGGGGCTGTTCTGTGAAAAACTGCATAGAACAGGTAAGTATAACCTATTTGTTATTTTAAAAAAAACAAAACAAGTTGAGCTATTAATACCACTTTAGGTAGGTCCATGTGAACAAGGCCTAACAGTCCAGTTATAAAGTGGATTTGTACTCGTTTTGGCCACCTACCATGCCCACGTCAAGAAATAGAAGTCGCAGTTCTGAGGCCGTACAGCGAAAAAGCATGGGCATTCTTTAAATGGCAATACTGCTCATTAGGTAGAATAAGCCAATCAGCTGCCCTACCAGCAAATTATTTCCTAAGCCACGCTTAGGCTGTAGGTCATGTGACTGGCTTCCTTGGTCTCCTGGAAGAGCCATTTCTACAATAAAGATATTCTATGTCAGTGATGGAGAACCTTGGCACCCCCAGATGTTTTGGAACTACATTTGCCATGATGCTCCACTACACTTCAGAGTGCATGAGCATCATGGGAAATGTACTTCCAAAACATCTGGAGTGCCAAGGTTCGCCATCACTGTTCTATGTGATGCTTTTAGCATTTGGGACCTTAAAGCGGAGTTCCACCCAAAAATGCAACTTTTGCTTTAAGCACTCCTCGCCCCCTTAAATGCCGCATTTGGCATGTCATTTTTTTTTGGGGGGGGGGGGGGGGAGTGGGGGCTTCGTGTCCTACTTCCGCCCAGGGACAGCCAAGGCGACTCCTCCTTTCGCCTCCCTCTAGGCGATCTCCTGGGACACGCGACAGGTTCCAGGAGATCGCCTGTCCACTCCGGGAGCGCAGCGTGACTCGGGCATGCGCCGTGCGTGCCCAGCCGTGAAGCCGACAGCTGTCACTGCCAGGTGCCCAGAGTACCAATGGAGGCGCCGGCGGAGAGGAGGGGGGGAGAGGCGCGACGCTTTGGTCGGCTGCATCGATGGACTGCGGAACAGATAAGCGCCTGTTTATTGGAAGTCAGTAACTATACTTTTTGGAGCTGCTGATTTTTAATAAACATATAAAGCCTGGAACTCCGCTTTAAGGGTGTCACATGGGCAGAATAGTGTTTTTTTTTTTTTTTTTTTTTTTTTACTAAGAGCCACTTTAAGAGTTTCACAAAACCATGTCATGGGTGCACTTCAGGATATTTCCTGTGATATTACAACAAAATCCCATGTTCAAAGTGAACTTTTTCCCATCCCCCAACATTTACACTTACATTATGTTCACTCTTCCCTGCCACCTGTTTCATACTGGAGACAAGCGGACAAAAAAAAAAAAAAAAAGCCTGTAGATCAGGGGTCTCAAACTGGTGACCCTCCAGCTGTTGTGAAACTACAAGTCCCATGGGGCATTGCAAGGCTGACAGTTACAAGCATGACTCCCACAGGCAGAGGCATAATGGGACTTGTAGTTCTGCAACAGCTGAAGGGCCACCAGTTTGAGACCCCCTGCTGTAGAAGGTCCAAACTGGTCTAGTTACACATAGCGACAGTTCTTCACCACCTGACAACGCTCACTGCATTGTAGTGGTTAGGAGAAAAAGCCACATGTCCGCCCCCCAGATTTTTTTTTTCTCTTTACTATATATAGCAGGTGAATAAACAGAAACCAAGCAGCGAGAGGGGGGGCTACTATATGAACATGGAAGGAAAAAGTGCATGTTCACTTTTTAGGACACCCTAACAATATTACAGATTATTAGCGCAATAGACACCTTTATTCCTGGTTGCTTGCTGCCAAAGGATTTCAGCGATGTCCGCCGTCCAGGCCTGCTTGACATCATTGCTGCTCGCTTGTAGAATGTGCGTGTCGTTGGATTTACGTCTCCTGAACCAGATTTCAAAACGCAGTCCGCTGTCCCCCGAGTTCTCAGTCAAGCCGATATCTGCGGTCTGTCAACCAGAAAAAAAAGAAGAAGAAGAAGAAGAAGAAGAAGAAGAAGAAGAAGAAGAAGAAGAAGAAGAAGAATGCCATGAACAGCCAGATCCAAATTCCAGAAAAAAATAGCCTTGCAAAAATAACAGACTGAGATAACGTCTGGAGCCAAGCAAGAACTGGAGCTAAAAGTATAGCTGTAAAAATAGGACTTTGTACGGAGTTCTGCTTGTTACTCTTTCGTATCTTTTTCAGATGTTCAAAAATATTCTATGACCTTCTAGAAAATGACCCTGGTGTGAGAAATCCGTAATGTGTGCAATTCGGACCTCCCCATAACAGACTCCTATTTCTGTACGGTTATCAGATATTCGTGTTAACTTGTATCCCGTTTTAGGACAGAAGGATTTCATAATCAAACATTGTTATAAACCAGGGATGTCCAAACCTTTTTCAAAGAGGGCCAGATTTGATGAAGTGAACATGCGCGAGGGCCGACCATTTTGCCTGACATTCTTTGAACCATTAAAAAGCTGAACATGAAGAGGAACTTCATCTTTCAGCATGACAACCACCCAAAGCATATATCCACATCAACAAACGAATGGCTTCACCAGAAGAGGATTAAAGTTTTGGAATGGCCCAGACCTGAATCCCATTGAAAATCTGTGGGGGTCATCTGAAGAGGGCTGTTCACAGAAGATGCCCTCGTAATCTGACAGATTTGGGGTAAAAAAAAATCTTAAGGCTTCAGAACCACTTTAACCACCTGGCGCCCAATATACGTCATATGACGTCCTCTACTTCCCAGGGGTATATCTGAATGATGCCTGTAGCTACAGAATAAGAATGATCATAGCGGCTGTTCCGCGCTTGATCGTTCTTACGGGCGGCGGGAGGGGACGCCCCGCCCCCCCCCCTCCCTCCCTCCGGTGCTTCTACCGACTCACCGCTTCCATCAGTGAGTTGGACACAGGATCCGCCGCCCCCGGATGGTGATCATAGATATTTCCCGTGCACCAGATGGTCGCTGGAGTCTCTACGATCGTTCGGAGGCCGGGCGCGATGTTATGACGTCACGCCCGGCCTCTGCATTCAAATAACGGCGCCGCCTCGGCTGGGAAGCCGTGATTTTTTTGGATTTTAGGCTTCCCAGCCTAGAGGTGAGATGTGGGGTCTTATTGACCCCCCCATATCTCACTGTAAATAGGTCCGATCGTGCCATATTCCTATTACAAGGATGTTTACATTCCTTGTAATAGGAATAAAAGTAATCAAATTTTATTTTTATTTTTTTTAAACTAAAACAAAAAAAAAAAGTAAACGTAAAATTAACAAAAAATAAATAAAAAATGTAAAGCGCCCTGTCCCCGTGAGCTCGTACGCAGAAGCGAACGCATACGCAAGTCCCGCCCACATATGAAAACGGTGTTCAAACCACACATGTGAGGTATCGCCGCGAACGTTAGAGCGAGAGCAATAATTCTAGCCCTAGACCTCTTCTGTAACTCAAAATATGTAATCAGTAAAAAAAATTTAAAGCGTCGCCTATGGGGATATTTAAATACCAATGTTTGGCGCCATTCCACAAGCGCGTGCAATTTTGAAGTGTGACATGTTGGGTATCTATTTACTCGGCGTAACTTCATCTTTCACATTATGCAAAAAAATTGTGCTAACTTTACTGTTATTTTTTTTTTTTTTTTTTTTTTAAGTATGAAACTGTTTTTTTTTTTTAAAAAAAACGCGTTCGAAAAATTGCTGCGCAAATACCGTGCTAGATAAAAAGTTGCAACGACCGCCATTGTATTCTCTAGGGTCTTTGCTAAAAAAAAACATATATAATGTTTGGGGTTCTATGTAATTTTCTAGCAAAAAAATTATGAATTTTACATGTAGGAGAGAAAAATGTCAGAATTGGCCTGGATGCCAAGTGGTTAAATCATAGAAGTCTACACTGTAATCCAGACCAGTGGGTGAAGTGCGTTAGTCAGAGGTCCCAGGTAGGGTCTCTGTTCATATGAAAAAAAAAGCTTCCAATGAGTGAATATTCATGAAGTGCCGTTGTTTTTTTATTCTTTTATTTGCTACTATAATGGCAATTGATATGGCAATCTGGTTCACTCACTTTAAATGACCTCTTGTAGATATAAACATCGAGGCCGCCCTCGATCCGCTTCGGTTTGCTGAATAAGATGAGATCTTCGAACAGGAAGACGTGTCTCTGGCACTTCTTGCGCCCCAGCCACACGGTAAACTCGTCCTGCCTCACCAGCTGACCTTGCTCCTTCAGGTTTACCTGTAATCACAATACAAAGCGGTGAATGTCAGTATGACTGGATGTCATACGTGAGACAATATCTTATAAACTGAAAAACAATACCAGAAACAGGCACCAGAAAAACATTCCAGTGCTAACAAAAATGGAATTGTAGGAATCATCTGGAGTCCGATCCTAGGCACACAGTCATGTGAAGAGTCCCATATAGAGCGCCACAATCCTGATGATGCCAAGCCGGGTATAGATTCTGCGGGGTTGCTTGCCGCAATGGATGGCGCCGCGCATAACCAAATATCAAAAGAAGTCACTAGTCCTCCCAAAGATGCGTTTCCACAACTTATTATGAATGTCACAAAGATGACAGAGTTTCACGTCCTTGCAGGGTCCCCTTACTCGGGGCGGAAATGAGTAGACAGTGTTATTCTGAGGATGGGGACCATGCAAGGCCTCATAACATTGACCTTTGTGAGTTGACCTTTGTGACATTCAAAATAAAATTGTAGAAATACATCTTTGGAGTGTTGGTGACTACAAACTTAAAATTACTCAAAGGTCCAGAAAAAATGCTAAAGCAGGGGTAGGCAACCTTCAAGAGGTAGAGATCTACCTGAACAACATGGGAGGAGTCAAAGATCACCGGGCCCAGTGTCGCCACTTTACACCCGATTTAAACCTCTAATTGCTGTACTTACCATGTAGCAATCGCCTGCATTGCATGGCAATCATGGGTTTAAATCAGGTGGTGAGGAGGCAACAAATCGCCTCATCACTACCTGTCAACACACTCTTGGGTAACTTCTAAGGAGCAGCAGTGCTGCACTTGTGAATGAGCCCTTGGTTTCATCATGTAGTGGCACCCTTAGGGCTCGTTCACACTGTGCCGATTTTTGCGATAAAAATATCGCTGGTAAAGCGCCTCTCAAGCCACCCCAGTGTGAAAGTTTAAATGCTTTCACACTGGGGTGGTGCACTTGCAGGACGGGGAAAAAAAAAAAGTCCTGCAAGCAGCATCTTTGGGGCAGTGCTGTCGAAGCACCTGCAAAGCGATTCGTCAGCGGCTCTTTTCGGGAGCTTTTAACCCCTTTCTGGGGGGGGGGGGGGGGGGGGGCGGGCGGTTTAAAGCTTTACTGCTGATGCCCCATCACCCCAGTGTGAAAGTAGCCTTAGGGCTCATTCACATGTAAAGCTGGGGGGTGGTAAAACCCTGCTGTTGAGTCAGGTTTTCCAGCCCCCCAATCCCTACCCCCTTTAGCTGCTGAGGCAGCAGCCAAAGGTGTACACATGCCGCAGCATGAGGAAGCTGCATTGTTTCCACAATGAAGGAAGCTGACAAGCTGGAGGGGGAGCACATACATTTCTCTATATATACACTTGCAATTACATGACAAAGGCAGACATACTTTACATCCTATTTAGTGTTTTTACATATTGATTTTAAGTTTTTGACCTTAGTTCTACTTTAAAGCAGAACTAAAAAGTCAGAAAAACTTACTTCTGCCTCAATGGTCCGATGCCTGCGAGGTCCCTTTGCCGGCACCAGCATCTTCTCCTGTCGACTTATTCCGGGTGACGGTCTTTATTTGCCGGTGCGGGATGAGTTCATTCCTGCACATGTGCAAGAGAGCGTAGTCATCCCGGCACACAGGCACTCTGCTGGAACGTAAACTGAACTGCGCACGCTCAGCTCAGCGCAAAATTTTAAAGATGACTGCGAGCAGGTAGGTTTATTTTATTGCAGAAGAGACGTTGCAAGAGCCTGTCTGCTCACAGTGTTCATTTTAGACTTTAGTTCTGCTTTAAGAAAAGGCAAACTGTCTATATGCCCGCTATTCGGCCCTCAATGATGCACCAAAATTATTGGCCGAAAATAGGGTTTTCAGCATTGTGCCAGGCAATGGCGGCCAGAAACGCCTGCGATTTTGCCATGATTTTACTGTGCTTATGGCGTGTTTTTCTTAGGTCATGTGACTCAAAAAAATGCATAAAAACACAACACGGGTGCATTTTTGTTGCCTTCTTGCTGCTTTTTTAATGCTTTTTAATGGGGAGGTGCATTTTTGGTGTGGCTTGCCAAATATGCACCAAGCTGGATTCAAAATGGTGCCAATAATGGGCAACAATAAATTCTATATTCACTTAAGTTCATGGTATTATAATTAAAAAGAAGTCGAATGCAATTATATATATATCTCCCCTCCCCCTCTATCCATCGCTCTCCCCCTCTATCCATCGCTCTCCCCCTCTATCCATCGCTCTCCCCCTCTATCCATCGCTCTCCCCCTCTATCCATCGCTCTCCCCCTCTATCCATCGCTCTCTCTCTTTTTAAACCATCGGTTTTGGCCAAGTGCATCCTAAGTTTTCAGTTTCGGCCCCAAAATGTTCATTTCGGTGCACCACTACTCAATGCCCTCAACGTTGACTCACATCGCAGTCTCGTATGGCATCCATGGCTAGAAGATCATTGCCGTGGCGAAGCTGGAACCGGACCATCTCCTCAGCAGCCCGCAGATACACAAACTCCTGTTCCTGAGCCTCGCCGCACTCCTTGATCAGATCCTTCAGTAATAAGGCGTATTTGCTCATCCGCTGGATCGGCTTCAGCAGATAAGAAGCGAGGTCCATCTTGTCTCCCAGCTGACGCTGTTTATACTAAAAAGACAACCAAAAACATAAAATTACCATTGAAGAAAAGGCAACCGTCACATCTGGGCATAAAGTACAAAAGTCATAGCAGGAAATGTAATTGCTCTTACTTTAAAAAATATATTCCCGTGGCTGGCGAGTAACAAATCCGACCTTGGCTTATTCTTGCTGTACAAGGCGTACATCCCAAACTGGTCTTTCTGTACGAAAAAAAAAATCATTAAGTAGGGATCTCCATTCTTTACCATGTTTTCAGCCACAAGAACACCATACAGAGCCAATGAGTGTGGCTTTGTACTTTCTGATTGCTATGAACCAATCACAGCCATTACAAAATGTAAACGTCATGCCAGTGCATTCTGGGGAATTACCCTTCCGGTGTGCACCTGATCAACAGAGGGGATGGGGAATTACCAAAGTTTCCTTCCTGTGTGCACCTGAACAACAGAGGCAATTCCATATAGAAAACTGCGGCAGACTCCCACCAAGTGAGATCCGTCATACAGAATATTGAGCCGTCAGCAGACAGCTCACATCTCTCTCGGCTCGTGCAGCGATCACACTACACAAGCAGAGCCTGCAGCCTAACAACCCTACTCCTTCCTCCCACTCTGATTGGAGTAGGGTGCGGGGACATGCAGCGAGATCAGCGCATGCAGCTCCAGCTTTCCTGTCCTGTGCGCTGACAGCGCCTAAAACAACAAAAGGGGCTTGCACCACATTTTGCACCACTTTTTTTTTTACCTACACCCATTCATTGCTCGCCCTTCCTCCGTTGTGAATAGGTATAATGGGGGGAAATAAAGAGCACAAGCTTGCACAACTCTTCTAAATGTAGAGAACGGGGCAGATGCTGCTTATAATTACCAAAAGAGGTGCACAAAAAACAGGCAGCACAGGACAGAAAACATTGGCGGCTGGTGGCAATCAACCACCCATCTCCACCCCACTGTTTGCTGGCCGGTCCGGTACTTACCCCATTGTGGCGGGTGTCAGGCAGCGTTAGTGCAGCGGCTCCGTGTCCTCTCCTCCATGGTGGCTTCCAGCTCCACCCCTCTTTATAGGCATCCAATAGGATTGCCTGTCCTTTCAGCCAATTGGATGACCGGTGTTAATCCCCGCTTCCTGATTGGCCGGGAGGAAGATCAGTGTTACAACAGCAAATATCCATTCGCTGTTGTAACACACCTGGGTGGAATTGGAGCGCACTCTCTGCTATATT
This sequence comes from Lithobates sylvaticus, assembly GCA_028564925.1. Taxonomy (NCBI): domain Eukaryota; kingdom Metazoa; phylum Chordata; class Amphibia; order Anura; family Ranidae; genus Lithobates; species Lithobates sylvaticus. The sequence goes on from CM053034.1 coordinate 10,542,508, forward strand.
GAAGCCTATTAGAGCCTCTGGCTCTAATCGGTGCTTTAAAAAAATAAAATAAAAAAACAGCCCCTCTGCATTGGAATCCATCCGCCAGCGTCCTGAAATGAGGGGGCAGCGCCCGTATTGGACGGGCCGCCCCTGACAGAGAGCTAGGGCTGCATGCTTCAGTCTTACAGCTGTCCCCAATCAGCTCACTCAACTTGATCTGCCAGAAATCCGGTGATCTCCTGACTTCCTGTTTGAGGTGACAACTCTCTCTATGCTGTACTAAAATCTCAAGCAGTGTTGCCTGCCCTGCCCCCTTCTCCCCTGCATGCAGCTCTTTGTTCCTGAACCGGCCCCGTCCCCTCTTCTCCCTTGCATGCAGCGCTTTGGTCCTGAACCAGCCCCACCCACTTCTCCCCTGCATGCAGCGCTTTGGTCCTGAACCAGCCCCACCCCCTTCTCCCCTGCATGCAGCGCTTTGGTCCTGAACCAGCCCCACCCCCTACTCCCCTGCATGCAGCGCTTTGGTCCTGAACCGGCCCCACCCCCTTCTCCCCTGCATGCAGCGCTTTGGTCCTGAACCAGCCCCACCCCCTTCTCCCCTGCATGCAGCGATTTGGTCCTGAACCGGCCCGTCCCTTCTCCCCTGCATGCAGCGCTTTGGTCCTGAACCGGCCCCACCCCCCTATTCTCCCCTGCATGCAGCGATTTGGTCCTGAACCGGTCCCACCTATTGAAGACAGAAAAGGCTTTGCTGGGGGTCTGAGCTCCGCCTACTTACATGTCGGAGGAAGCAGTGGCTGACCCTCAGCGGGTGGTTGCAGCAGCTCTCCAGTTCCTTCAGGAAATACTGACTGTGGAAATCCCTCAGTTTCTCCAGGTTTCCGAAAATGATGCCCCTCTTTCCTCGCAGATCCTGAGGAAGATCCATGCGATCCATTTCGGGGAAATAGTGGTCGGTGATGTACCACAGCGATCGCACGTATTCTCTCTCCGTGGTTACCATTTCGTCAATGATATGCCGCAGTTTACTAGACGAGAAGATGAGAGAAATATTACAGATTTCCTCTGAAGAACGCTCCGCCTCTCTATTCACAACTGTTAAAATGTTGTTTTTGAATACAGCATGGAAGCGTTCGATGGGAAATCTTCCAATGCAGACAACGGTTTGGCCTCTTTCACACGGGGCGGATCAGTGCTGAACCGCCCTCGTGGATATCCGCTTGCTCCGGCGATCCCCGCTGAGCAGGAAGATGACAGGTCCGTCTGTGCACTCTGTGCCGGGACGGACCTGTCAGAGCGCCGCTCTCCCCTATGGGAGATCGGGTGACGACGGACCGCAGTGATTAAATACCACCAAAAGAAAGCTCTATTTGTGTGAAGAAAATTATAAAAAAATAATTGTTTGGGTACAGTGTAGCACGACCGCGCAATTGTCATTCAAAGTGCGACAGCGGGGGACACAACCTTCTGCCTCTCTATCCAAAAAAAAAAAAAAAAAAAGTTTTGATTTGATTTCCAAGTGTCTTTAGTGTTTCATCTTCAGGATCTCTGCTGCCACCTATTGGCAGACCAACAACAAGCCAACTGTGTCCAGAGCAGCAGAATCATCGCATTGCCAGACACAGCGAGCAGATGGGGGTGCAGAGAATTCTCACATATTTTATTTTTATACCCCTCAGACAGCTAGTCTGGAAAATCAGCCCCAGTTGAACACGTCAGTAAATCAGTGTCGGGATCCCCGCTGTTTTATGCCACTAAATACGGCCTCGTTTCTCTGTCTGCACCGAATGTGAACATAAATCCCGACGATAAACTTCCCCGATTAGATTCTTGTCTGGGAATTCTACCAATAAACGCATTTTGTTATATTTGTTCAATAACTGCAAAAATAAATCTGTTGATCCTGCCAGAAAAATCTTGTAAACTGATAACTTCCTCTGCTTTCTAAAAACAAAAAAAAGGCGCAAAACGCCTCAAAAGTGCGTCATCCACAGCACATTCCTAAAAGGAGAGAGATACAAATTATGCTCACAAACAAAAGGGTGCGAACGCCAAGTGCAGGTTACAAATTATACTCACAAACCAATAATGAATAGTAGCGTATCATAGGTTAAAAAAAAAAATAAGATTTCTGCCCTCCAACCCCATAGGTCCAAATGGATGACATAACCCACTGAAGTGTTTCAGGGGACCGGCCCCCTTCTTCAGAGCAATAACTCTGAGGAAGGGGGCCGGTCCCCCGAAACTCATCAGCAGGTTATGTCATCCATTTGGACCTATGGGGTTGGAGGGCAGAAATCTTTTTATTTATTTTTTTAACCTATGATACGCTACTATTCGTTATTGGTTTGTGAGTATAATTTGTAACCTGCACTAGGCATTTGCACCCTTTTGTTTTTTTTGTACAGTCAAAGATTCCCCGATCTGAGGAGTGCCGCCACAACCATCCCGTCCGAGTTGCACGGCGATCAGCAGGTTTGTAAATCTGATGCTCAGCTTTTCTGTGTATGGGTGTAATAACAGACCAAAATTATGGAAATAAGGGGGAAAAAAATAAATTAACCTGTAGAAAGGAGGAAATAAAAAAGCATTTGCTGCAGCAATAACCTTCAATCTGTCCAGAGCTGCCCCTCGCAATACGCCAGTTCCACCACTAGATGTCCTTAGTCATTTGGGTTGAATAGTGCCGACCGTCATTATAACTAAGGTCATCTAGTGGCGGAAAAGAAGTACTGCGGGGGGGGGGGGGGGGGCAGCTTTGGACGGAGCTGTATCTAGGTCAGCGTTTCTCAACTCCAGTCCTCAAGGCGCCCCCAACAGGTCATGTTTTCAGGCTCTCCATTTTTTTGCACAGGTGATTTGATCAGTTTCATCTTAGGGAAATCCTGAAAACATGACCTGCTGGGGGCGCCTTGAGGACTGGCGTTGAGAAACACTGACCTAGATACAGCTTGTCCAGAGCTGCCCCCCCTCCCCCCGCAGTACTTTTTCCAATCTAGGGAGCCATACACCGATCCAACGTCGGCTGGAACAGCAGAGTACAAAGTGTAATTTCTCGCCGCTGTCTAGTTGCTCTGCTATCAGTCATTTCTGACAAGTTTTCCTGACACCAAGCGAAAAAATGGTGACAGGGAAAGGACCTCCAGCGCACAGCCTGTGATTGACAGCCTCAGCCATGTTCCTGTGTGAAGAGGGGGCGTGTCCCTTCCCTCCAATCAGTTCTCAGAGCTCTCACTGAAGCAACTTCAGCTCTCTGCCCCCTTCTTTTCGGGGATGAGAGATCCTATGTAAATTCTGCACTTTGAATGGGTGCATAATTAGGGGGGAGGGGGAGATGGCTGTAGACCAGGGGTCTCAAACTTGCGGCCCTCCAGCTGTTGCGGAACTACAAGTCCCATCATGCCTCAGCCTGTGGTAGCCATGCTTTTAACTGTCAGCCTGTTCTCAATTTTTCCGACGGAAATCCTTTCTATCGGATTTTCCGATCGCGTGTAGGCAATTCCGACACGCAAAATTCCGACGCATGCACGGAAACAATTCGTCGCATGCTCAGAAGCATTAAACTTCCCTTTTATAGTGCCGTTGAGCGTGTTTTATGCCGCTGTGTTACAGACCGTCAGAATTTGGTGTGACCGTGTGTAGGCAAGACAGTTTGAGCGAAATTCCGTCGGAATTCCCACGGGAAAACCATCAGAGCTTTTTCCGTGGAGAATTCCGACCGTGTGTACGCGGCATTAGGCCCCATTCACTCGTTTTGTAGCTTGAAGCCCGAAGCTACAAAACGCTGGAGGGGGGAAAAAAAAAAAAAAATCAATTATTCTCCATGGAGACGGTTTACATCTCCACGCCTGAAGCTCAAAAACGCCCGAAGCTCAAACAAGTTCTGGAACTTTTTTTTTATAGGTAGATTTGAGCGTTTTTCTTCTTTTTACATTGGTGACCTTTTTCCCTGCACAAAATCACGACAAAACGCTGTAAAAAAAAAAAAACGCTGCGAAATTGCGCTAAAAAGCGCTGCAAAATCGCACGATTTTCTGCCTGAAAACGCTACGCTCAGGTGTGAATGGGGTCTTAGTGAGAATGAGATGATGGGAACCCTGCACATTATACAGTCAGATAAGGCATGTCATAAGATTTTATACCTGGTGCGACTTCTCCCATCCACCGAGGAGACGCTACTCCTCCTGTCGCTAAGCACCCTCTCCGCTGACCAGTCCAGGGGTTGTCGGGGGCTGCGAGGCCGGTCTGCGATCTCCGTGCTGCTCACTTCCAGGCCTTTAATAAACACTCCGGTGTTGCCTCGCCTAGCGGGCTCGCTCAGCCTCCTTTGGCACCCGTGAGTCCCAGCCTCAGTTCCAGGGAGGTCAAAGCTCTGAGCCTTTCTCAGTAACCTTCGGCCCATGGGCCGGGAGGAGGTGGGGGTGGAGGATCCAGACGGCACCTGGTGGAACAGTTCCAAGCTGAAATCCTCACTAGGAATACTCTGAAGAGACATTTTACGCCCTCGGAAATCCGAGGAGGCGATGGAGCTGGCACTGGAGCAGGAGGGGCTCCCTCTGTAGGGCGCCTGCTCCATGGAGTACCCAACCTCGGGTCGGTGGCAGAGAACTCGGCCCAGCCTTCTCTCCCTGCCGCAAAGCGGGGAGCTGAGGGGCTTGTTCTGGAGAACTTTCTGGTCCACGCTGTTCAGGCGCCTCCTTTGCGAGGCGGGTCGCGGAGAGGTCTGCTCTCCGATCAGTAAATGTTTTGCCCTGAGGGCCGCCTCCAGTTTCTTCTCGAAGACTTGTCTGGCCTCCTGGCACTTGGACCATGCAAACTTCCATTGCTTGGTTCCCTTGTCGCTTTTCAGCTCGTAGGCGAGCTCCCTCATCTCCTCGAATTTCTTCTCCGCAAACTCCGGGTGCTGCACTCGGTACTTCTCCAGACTCTCGATGGCTCCGGTACACAACTCCGGGGAATTGCAGTCGTCCAAACTGACGGTGGCAAGACGTCGCATGCCTTCCAATGCCCATTCATACGCCTGGAGGAACAAAGACACAAAAAATAAGGTCAGAACGGGGCGATCACAAAGACTTCAATCTGCAGGAGTCATAAGAATTCAACCGCCGATTACAACAATTTAAGCGGCTATTGAACTATTACCATAAAGCATATAATGTCTCCTCCATAAGTTGTGATAAGAAGAAAGATGCTTTGGAATTGCTGAAGAGGAATTAGAATCCCAGGAGTTCAGGGAATGTGATGACCAGACGGCGCGGCACAGAAGACTATGAGAGACGGGAAGAGCCAGAAACATCCAACTCATCTGAATTCAAAGGAAACAAAACCCTCTTTAGTTTCGCCTCAGCCGGCACAGAGCGGCGTTGGATGATATGTGATCATCGCAGTAATCTGGGCGGGGCTGGTGTTCCCGGGGGTTGCCACCGACGCCACAGGAGGTCTCTCTCTCTCTCTCTCGAGAAACCCTGGCCAACCACTGTGCCAATTATTGGACTGGGCATTCACATGCTAATGATCTAGTCTTTGATCTTCACTACCTCCGTGTTCTGTAAAACCAATGACTCTCTGGTGTACCCAGTATGTAAGTCCTCCCAGTAATACAACATAATACCTTCACTACAATTTCCATTATTTTTTCCAGTTTAACTTGAGGATAGAAAAGATGTAGGGGGTTAAGGTCACGCCAGTGGCAACACAAAGGCCAATACTTACCCATGCAGAGACGACATGTAATTTAGCAAGCCGATCAATCCACTTGCAAGTGAAGTGGTCCGGCTGGACAACGCACTTGTATATGGTACCCAGGTTAGCGTGTATGCAATGCTCGTATAACCTGTACACTATAGGGTATGGGTGTCGCACTCAATTTCATTGCAGGCCGCATCAGCAGTATGGTTGCCCTCAAAGGGCCAGTTGTATCAGAGGTGCACTAGGGACAGATTGCCGGGCTCAGGGGTGCGCTACGGACAGAGTGCCGGGCTCAGGGGTGCGCTACGGACAGAGTGCCGGGCTCAGGGGTGCGCTACGGACAGAGTGCCGGGCTCAGGGGTGCGCTACGGACAGAGTGCCGGGCTCAGGGGTGCGCTACGGACAGAGTGCCGGGCTCAGGGGTGCGCTACGGACAGAGTGCCGGGCTCAGGGGTGCGCTACGGACAGAGTGCCGGGCTCAGGGGTGCGCTACGGACAGAGTGCCGGGCTCAGGGGTGCGCTACGGACAGAGTGCCGGGCTCAGGGGTGCGCTACGGACAGAGTGCCGGGCTCAGGGGTGCGCTACGGACAGAGTGCCGGGCTCAGGGGTGCGCTACGGACAGAGTGCCGGGCTCAGGGGTGCGCTACGGACAGAGTGCCGGGCTCAGGGGTGCGCTACGGACAGAGTGCCGGGCTCAGGGGTGCGCTACGGACAGAGTGCCGGGCTCAGGGGTGCGCTACGGACAGAGTGCCGGGCTCAGGGGTGCGCTACGGACAGAGTGCCGGGCTCAGGGGTGCGCTACGGACAGAGTGCCGGGCTCAGGGGTGCGCTACGGACAGAGTGCCGGGCTCAGGGGTGCGCTACGGACAGAGTGCCGGGCTCAGGGGTGCGCTACGGACAGAGTGCCGGGCTCAGGGGTGCGCTACGGACAGAGTGCCGGGCTCAGGGGTGCGCTACGGACAGAGTGCCGGGCTCAGGGGTGCGCTACGGACAGAGTGCCGGGCTCAGGGGTGCGCTACGGACAGAGTGCCGGGCTCAGGGGTGCGCTACGGACAGAGTGCCGGGCTCAGGGGTGCGCTACGGACAGAGTGCCGGGCTCAGGGGTGCGCTACGGACAGAGTGCCGGGCTCAGGGGTGCGCTACGGACAGAGTGCCGGGCTCAGGGGTGCGCTACGGACAGAGTGCCGGGCTCAGGGGTGCGCTACGGACAGAGTGCCGGGCTCAGGGGTGCGCTACGGACAGAGTGCCGGGCTCAGGGGTGCGCTACGGACAGAGTGCCGGGCTCAGGGGTGCGCTACGGACAGAGTGCAGGGCTCAGGGGTGCGCTACGGACAGAGTGCAGGGCTCAGGGGTGCGCTACGGACAGAGTGCAGGGCTCAGGGGTGCGCTACGGACAGAGTGCAGGGCTCAGGGGTGCGCTACGGACAGAGTGCCGGGCTCAGGGGTGCGCTACGGACAGAGTGCCGGGCTCAGGGGTGCGCTACGGACAGAGTGCCGGGCTCAGGGGTGCGCTACGGACAGAGTGCCGGGCTCAGGGGTGCGCTACGGACAGAGTGCCGGGCACAGGGGTGCGCTACGGACAGAGTGCCGGGCACAGGGGTGCGCTACGGACAGAGTGCCGGGCACAGGGGTGCGCTACGGACAGAGTGCCGGGCACAGGGGTGCGCTACGGACAGAGTGCCGGGCACAGGGGTGCGCTACGGACAGAGTGCCGGGCACAGGGGTGCGCTACGGACAGAGTGCCGGGCACAGGGGTGCGCTACGGACAGAGTGCCGGGCACAGGGGTGCGCTACGGACAGAGTGCCGGGCACAGGGGTGCGCTACGGACAGAGTGCCGGGCACAGGGGTGCGCTACGGACAGAGTGCCGGGCACAGGGGTGCGCTACGGACAGAGTGCCGGGCACAGGGGTGCGCTACGGACAGAGTGCCGGGCACAGGGGTGCGCTACGGACAGAGTGCCGGGCACAGGGGTGCGCTACGGACAGAGTGCCGGGCACAGGGGTGCGCTACGGACAGAGTGCCGGGCACAGGGGTGCGCTACGGACAGAGTGCCGGGCACAGGGGTGCGCTACGGACAGAGTGCCGGGCACAGGGGTGCGCTACGGACAGAGTGCCGGGCACAGGGGTGCGCTACGGACAGAGTGCCGGGCACAGGGGTGCGCTACGGACAGAGTGCCGGGCACAGGGGTGCGCTACGGACAGAGTGCCGGGCACAGGGGTGCGCTACGGACAGAGTGCCGGGCACAGGGGTGCGCTACGGACAGAGTGCCGGGCACAGGGGTGCGCTACGGACAGAGTGCCGAGCTCAGGGGTGCGCTACGGACAGAGTGCCGAGCACAGGGGTGCGCTACGGACAGAGTGCCGGGCACAGGGGTGCGCTACGGACAGAGTGCCGGGCACAGGGGTGCGCTACGGACAGAGTGCCGGGCACAGGGGTGCGCTACGGACAGAGTGCCGGGCACAGGGGTGCGCTACGGACAAAGTGCCGGGCTCAGGGGTGTGCCACGCACAGAGTGCCGGGTTCAGGGGTGCGCTACGTATACAATGCAAAGTTTAGGGGTGAACTACATACAGAGTGCAGGGTGTGCAACCCAACTTCTCCCCAAAGCTTCCTCGCATCTCTCTCTCTCCTAACCTGGCCTGGCTCTAGTACCTCTCTGTGTAGGCAGCTCTCCTTGCAGAGAAATAATTCTCTCTGGAGATATGTCCCCGTCATGAGCGTGTGCAGAAATCTGTTACATCCAGGAGCCGCTGAGCAAAGCTGTCCTTTGTAGACACAGAAGGCTTCTGTGTTTACAAGTGGGAAGCGGGAGAGGAGGGTGAGAGCCAGAGGTAACGGAATAGAGTTCTGCCACGTTCCGGCTGCAAAACTGGGTGCGAGGGCTACATAACAAGGCCTGGTGGGCCACATTCGGCCCGAGGGCATTGTGTTTGGTACGTGCTACAGGGGCTTCCATTACTGGAGCCAGAAACCCATCCAAGTAAAATTTGGTCATCACCATGAATGTGTCAGATGAGGTCTCCTTGTAACTTCGATCTACAAAGGTGACCTCATCCGAAACAGCTCTGGCCGTCCATGTTGATGGCCAAATTTGCCTCGGATGGATTTTTGGCTCCAGTGCTAGAAGTCCGTTCACAGGTTATATAAAAGTTGCATGCATGTGACCATGGGGGGACCATATATAAAACTCATCATCCAAGCCATGCTGCTCGGCACGCAAGTGGGTTGGTTGGCTTGCTCAATTACCCGTCTATACATAGGTCAGTTATCCTCTCAGAAGGGGGATCATTGATCGGAATATACTTTACACCTGTCAAACCTAAAACATCTACAGCTATTCATCCTCAAAGACAGCCGATGATGAAAGGGAAGTAAACTCCCATGGCTTATATAGAGTCTGCTTTGTACTGGAGACCGCGCTGGACTGACTGAAAACCGGTCATGGGTGGGCGATTGTGGGGGCAAAAGAAGAAGTCCCTTTTAGTGGGTCATGCCCAATGAGGGATGGTGGTGATAGACCCTAGCTTGAGCTACTACCTTTCCGATATGGCCTTATGGCCATCTCAGCAAAAATCGGGTAGGATAAAAGGAGCGCCTGGTGTCCAGAAATCTGCAACTTTGAGATATGGTTCAAAAGACGTTTATTAAAAAGTATAAAACATGTATATCAAGCCAAGACCCATAATATACAGCAAGAATTGGGTAGGATAGAAGGAGCGCCTGGTGTCAACTTTGATATATGGTTCATAAGATGTTTATTAAAAAAAGTATAAACATGTATATCAAGCCAAGACCCATAATATTCCACCCATGGCTATATATTATATACATACACACACACACACACACACACACACACACACACACACATACATACATACATACATATATATATATATATATATATACATATATATATATATATATATATATATATATATATATATATATATATATATATATATATATATATATATATATATATATATATACACATATACACACACACACACACACACACACACATATATATATATTACACACATACACTAGAGACGGGCACCCTACACAACTCAAATTGTTTCTGGCAAAACTCTGGATTTGCCCACCGACTAACCAGAAGATATTATTCCAAGAAGGATTTTACTGCTCAGAGCCAGAATTATTCAGCCAAGTCCACAATTCTCAAGTCCTGCCTCTTTAATTCCCTCCGAGACACAGCGGTGCCAACTATTTAATCTGCGGGCACCACCTATTATGTATTCATAATGGTCCCCTCGCGCAGAACAAAAAGTTCCCTCTGTCTGTGAGAAACTGGACCCCCGAGCTCCTGCGGCGGACGCACAAATATGCTGCTGCATTCAGGAATGTGGTCACCTGACTGCTGACCCCCAGAAAAAAAAGGGTCTCACAATCCCTGTGCCAAGATGAAACGCTTTATCCGTTCATACCGGGTGGCAGAGCGCACACTAAAGACAGAAATTAATTCCACTTTATTCTTGGGCTGTACTGCCCAAATTGTGCCCAAACATGGCCGTTTATTACATAAGTGTGAAAATGCTGAAATATGAGGAGCCGGTAAACCTGCTTTCACCTACCTTGGCAGTGAATGCCATTGTAATTTGTTGGCATTCACTTTTAAGTCAACCTAAAACCCGAACAGTGACGTTTAGTTTGCTAAAGCACTGTGGGTCACACAACTGCCATGGTTTTCATGACATTTTTATTGTTTGTTTTGTTGTTGTTTGAGCCAATGAGATAAAAAAACAGATTAAACAGCTCAGTAAAGGCCCAATGAGAGTAATCTTGTCAAGTAAAGACAAATAAGCAAAAGAGACGCCTGAGAGGGGATATGATTTCAATATATAAATACCGGACTGGTGACCCCACAATAGAGAAATACCAGACTGGTGACCCCACAATAGAGAAATACCGGACTGGTGACCCCACAATATACAAATACCGGACTGGTGACCCCACAATAGAGAAAGACCGGACTGGTGACCCCACAATAGAGAAATACCAGACTGGTGACCCCACAATAGAGAAATACCGGACTGGTGACCCCACAATAGAGAAATACCAGACTGGTGACCCCACAATAGAGAAATACCGGACTGGTGACCCCACAATAGAGAAATACCGGACTGGTGACCCCACAATAGAGAAATACCGGACTGGTGACCCCACAATAGAGAAATACCGGACTGGTGACCCCACAATAGAGAAATACCAGACTGGTGACCCCACAATAGAGAAATACCAGACTGGGGACCCCACAATAGAGAAATACCGGACTGGTGACCCCACAATAGAGAAATACCAGACTGGTGACCCCACAATAGGGATAAACTTTTTTGCGGAAGGGAGTTCAACAAGACTCGTGGCCACTCATTAAAATTAGTAGAAAAGAGGTTTAACCTTAAACTATGTAGAGGGTTCTTTACTGTAAGAGCGGCAAGGATGTGGAATTCCCTTCCACAGGCAGTGGTCTCAGCGGGGGGCATCGATAGTTTCACAAAACTATTAGCGAAGCACCTGAACGACCGCAACATACAGGGATATACAATGTAATACTGACATAGAATCACACACATAGGTTGGACTTGTGTCTTTTTTCGACCTTCAGATACAGCCACTTGCCTGCTGAGTTCTGCAGCCTCCCGGTGATTATTTGGAGATCTATACGGGTTATGGGCACTTGTGAGTGCATTTTTATTGTCTTTTTTTTTTTTTTATTATGTTTAATAAATCGCTCTGCCTAGATGAAGGTACCCTCTTGTGTTTTGTTTTTTTATATGTAAACAGGAAGAGGTTGCAGAAGATCAGCAGCAAAGAGATACTAAAAAAGAAAAACAGCTATTTTCAAAAATAAAAAATGGCAGTTGTTTTTGTTAGGCCCTACTTAATCAATAATAAGTGTAATACCAAAAAAATACCCTTTTTGTATAAAATCTATTGAACGCATAGGGGGAGATGGGACTTTCCTAATTCCGCGTACACACGATCGGAATTCTCGTCGGAAAAAACTCTGACGGTTATTCCGACGGAATTGCGCTCAAGCTGTGTTGCCTACACACGATCACACCAAATTCCGACGGTCAATAACACAGCGGCATAAAACACGTTCGACTGCACTATAAAAGGGAGGTTTAATGCTTCCGAGCATGCGTCGAATTGTTTCCGAGCATGCGTCGGAATTTTGCGTGTCGGAATTGCATACACGCGATCGGAAAATCCGATAGAAAGGTTTTCCGTCGGAAAAATTGAGAACAGGTTCTCAATCCAAAGTCCGTCGGGAAATTCCGACAGAAAAAGACCGTTGGGCATACACACGGTCGGAAAATCCGATGAAAAGCTCCCATCGGACTGTTTCCATCGGAAATTCCGACCGCGTGTACGCCGCATAAGAGTATAAAGCCTCAGCTGCAATCCCAGTGTGAAAGCCAGAGTGCTTCACACTGGGGGCGCTGCGCTGGCGGGGCGTCACAAAGTCCTGCAAGCAGCTTCTTTGCAGCGCTATAGGAGCGGTGAATACACCACTCCCTAAAGCGCCCCTGCCCATTGAAATCAATGAGCTGCTGCGCCGCCGAACCACCAGCAAAAGCGCAGCTGCAGCAGAACTTTTAACCCTTTTTCGGACGCTAGTGGGTGTTAAAAGCGCCTGAAAATCGCTGCAAAAATGACAGTAAAGTGCTGTTAAAAATAGCGGCGCTGTATCAGTGTTTCTCCATCATGGACGAGGAGGCGGGGATTTGTTACAATGGACGAACGCACAGACTGCATAACGCAGTGGGAGACACCCGCTGTTTTAGTAAATCAAAAGGTACGGCTGCTGTACGGCTCACTCGAGTATAAGTCGAGGGGGGGGGGGGGTTTAAGCCTAAAAAATGGGCTGAAAAACTCGGTTTATACTCGAGTATATATGGTAGTTATTCTTTTTAACCGCTTCCCGACCGCCCACTGCATATATACGTCAGCAGAATGGCACCGGCAGGCAAAACCACGTACCTGTACGTGGCCCTTTAAATGCCTGCCCGTGGGTCGCGCTCGCGACCCGGTCGGGAGCTCCATGACCCCGGCCGCGGGACCAGCGGACCCGATCGCCGCTGGTGTCCCGCGATCGGGTTACGGAGCTGAAGAACGGGGAGAGATATGTGTAAACAAACCTCTCCCCGCGCTTCCTACACTGCCTGTCATTGATTGGCTGTTCCCGGTCATCGGAAAGCCGATCAATGACGTCAGACGTCAGCCCCGCCCCTAATGTAAAAAAACACACATAAGTCAGAGCCCATAACCCCTCCCCTCCCCCTAGTGGTTAACTCTTTCACTACAACTGTCATTTATACAGGAATCAATGCATTTAAATAGAATTGACTGCTGTATAAATGACAATGGTCCCAAAAATGTGTCAAAAATGTCCGATGTGTCCGCCATAGAGTCGCAGTCACAATAAAAAAAAAAAAAATCGCTGATCGCGGCCATTACTAGTTAAAAAAAAAATATTAATAAAAATGCTATAAAACTATCCCCTATTTTGTAAACGCTATAAAACTTTTGCGCAAACCAATCAATAATCGCTAATTGCGATTTTTTTTTACCAAAAATATGTAGAAGAATACGTATCGGCCTAAACTGAGGGAAAAAAAAATGTTTTTTTATATATTTTTTGGGGATATTTAGTATAGCAAAAAGCAAAAAATATTGCATTTTTTTCAAAATTGTCGTTCTATTTTTGTTTATAGCGCAAAAAATAAAAACCGCAGGGGCGATCAAATACCACCAAAAGAAAGCTCTATTTGTGGCAAAAAAAGGACGCCAATTTTGTTTTGAAGCCACGTCGCACGACCGCGCAATTGTCAGTTAAAGCGACGCAGTGCCGAATCGCAAAAAGGGGCCTGGTCCTTTGGCTGCCAATTGGTCCGGGCTGAAAGTGGTTAATTCTGGAAATTTTTTTCAATTTTCAAATTCACGATCATAACGAATGACCCGAAAAAAATGAATGAAACTAAAAACAAACACATTTTTCGGCAGTACACATGTCTATTGCGGAGGACTCCTCTAGTATTCCCCAATATTGGAAGTCTATAATTAGTAGCAGTCTCTATATATATTATATATATATATATATATATATATATATATATATATCAGAAGAGCGATGTGTCATTTATAGATTCGGATGGCGGGATCCTATTCATATCATGTTCTTGGTGTCTGTGAATGTTTGCTGAGGACAGCAGTCTGTAGGGAAGTCCACTTGTTCTGTTCTCATTCCCTTTATCCTGAAACCACCAAGAATACAAAAGACCACATAGAAGAGAATCCGATGGAAATGACAAAGCGAGCCTGTGCTCCAATCCGATGACACCTGGTGAGAAATCCTCGTTGCACCCGATCCCGGCCGTAGCGAGCGACGGAACACAGAAGCCATTAAGAACCCGTGACATCATCCCGCCATTGACTTCTCCGGATAACGCAGACATTGTCCGCACAACAATCCCCCCACTCACACAGCCGCAGCAGGGAAACCCAATACCTCCCCCTCCCCCACCACCTTGTACCCCAAATAATGTCTTTGAGTAAACAGATTCTAATTTACCTGCCAGCCCGAAATTCGAAAACCCCCCACCCTGCGAAAAAAAGCATCCGCATTACTGTCCTCGTTTCAGTACAGAGAGCGATCGAATAGCCTGGAAGACCCGACCGTCCATTGAATTCAGCCTTTGATCTATAAAATAGCACTTGTGATCCAAGATGGCGGCAAAAAGGGAAGAACCGCCCACTTTGCGCTTCGGAGGAAGGAAAACCATCACTAAGCGTACGATACCCCAGGGGTCTCAAACTGGCGGCCCTCCAGCTGTTGCGAAACTACAAGTCCCATGAGGCATTGCAAGGCTGACAGTTACAAAGTATGACTCCCACCAGCAAAGGCATGATGGGATTTGTAGTTTTGCAACAGCTGGAGGGCCGCCAGTTTGAGACCCCCCTGCTTTAACCACTACAATACTGGGCACTTAAACACCCTTCCTGCCCAGACCAATTTTCAGCTTTCAGCGCTCTCGCACTTTCAGTGACAATTGCGCGGTCATGCAATGCTGTAACCAAATGAATTTTTTTATCATTTTGTTCGCACAAATAGAGCTTTAGTTTGGTGGTATTTATTCGCGACGCCGTTTTTTATTTTTAGCAATATAAGCGAAAACATAGCGGAAATTTTGAAAAAAAACAATATTTTCTCCTTTCTTTTTTTAAAGAAATCCAATAAAATCAAATTTTGTCATAAATTTAAGCCAAAATTTATTCTGCTACCTGTTTTTTTTGTAAAAAAAATTCCGTTAAGTGTATAATAATTGGTTCGCGTGATCACGGACATATGTACGTAAATGATCATGTAAAAGGGGTGTGCAGGTGATCACGGACATATGTGTGCAGATAATCATTGGCACATGTTATTTTACTGGGACATATGTGGGGGACATGTGTTTTTATGATTTGGGGACATGTGTGTTTTGGGGACATGTGTGTTTTGGGGACATGTGTGTTTTACTGTGGGGTCACAACTGGTGATCAGTGAGTAAAAAAAAAAACAGCTAATACTCACTGATCACCAGCCGGCTGCAGCGACCCGCTCTCCTCTCCTCACCGACAACTTCCGTGTGAGGAGAGGAGGGCCGATTGCCAAGCAACCGGCTGTTTGTTTACATCACATGACAGCTGTGATTCGACACGGCTGTCATGTGATCAGGAGGGCCAATCACCGAGCCCTCCTGCCGATCCGAGATGCGCCGTGTGCGGGTGACACATCGGGACCGCGCCGCTGCGCGCGCGCGCGATCCCTCTACTTCTGAAGGACGTTCCGGAACGTCCTATCAGAAGTAGACGGCTCCCACCCGGCCGTATATATACAGTGGCCAGGTGGGAAGTGGTTAAAATGTTATGAACACAGAGGGGGCGGGAAAGTTTGGCTGATCGCATGACCACTGTGATTGGCTGTCACATGATCAGGAGGCGGTCCCCACCGCTAATGATCATTAGCAGGGACCAAGAGTCTTTCACCGCTGTATAAAAATGGCGCATACGTGCGGCGAGTGGACGTTGAAGCCCATCCTTTTGCAGAGGCACTTATGCGCTGCGACAGGATGTTAAAGCCTTTGTTACCCCAACACTTCATATTCCTGATATGTGCCTGATGTACCATGTACTGTAATACCTCGGATAGAGAGTAACACGGTTTATGAGTGTTTCGCAATACGAGCTGTTTTTTTTTATTTTAATTTTATTCTGACTTATTTGAAAGCGCTGTCTCGCAAGATGAGCAGAATTCGAGCCTCTGGTGTATGCAGTACCGCAAGTGGCCAGAGGTGTGGGGGTGCCAGTGTCACTCGGGAGACCCTCGGGTCTATGAGCGTCTCCGGTGCCTCCGCACCTCTGGCCACATGTGGTACTGCATACACCAGAAGTGGCACTGGAACGCATTACCTGCATTTCCATTGATTTCTATGGGGAAACTTGCTTTGATATACGAGTGCTTTGGATTACAAGCATTCTTCTGGAAAGGATTATTGCTCAGAATCGTAGGTACCACATTGTACTTGTATGAGAAAGTATCCCATTCCCTTTGTATTGCTTCCTTTGTGTGAAATCCCTGGTGTTCCTGCCAGTCCCTCTGCTTTACTATTAAAAACTGACCGCACTAAGCAGGAGAGCTCAGCGTGGTCAGTTCTTTAGCTATGCTGGGAACTCAGTGTACTCTCCTTTATTGATCAGTCAGCAGCTGCAGTATTTGTACCATTCACAGCTGCTGACTTTTTCCATACAGCCTGGAGATCCTCTCTGCATTGTGCGAGGATCTTGTGAGAAGTTTTACCATTTTACAAAACGACTGACCTGAAAGTAAAGCCGGGCTTCGTGTATTACCAGGAGGAGAGGCTCCTTGTCCGCACCCAGTCATTCACCAGTCTGGGTGCCCCCCCCCCCCTATACTGGTCACATCTGCTCTCAGGACAGACAGATGTACGGCTTCTCTGCCTCCCATTCAGCGAGAGCCCAGCGGAGGCCAAAGAGCCGTTCTGTATGCAACACGCCAAGCCGGCAGAAGAATGGAGGTGCCAACAGCTGCTGGTCACCGGTGTCGGCCGCGTCCTTTTATCCTCCGCTCCGGGTTCAAGGAGGTTCCATCACCGAGAGCGACGGACGGGCAACGCCACTCAACGAGAAGTCAGGGTGGCCGACCTGCGAGGACATGCTGGAGGAACTACCAGAAAGAAGACTTCTACGGCCCTGGACTAGAGAGAGTGTGTTACTGGAAGGAACCGAGTGCAACATACAGCGCCTTGAAAAAGTATTCATACCCCTTGAAACTTTCCACATTTTTTCATGTTACAACCAAAAACGTAAATGTGTTTTATTGGGATTTCATGTGATCGACCAACACAAAGTGTCACATAATTGCGAAGTGGAAGGAAAATTATAAATGGTTTTCAAATTTTTTTTTACAAATAAATATGTGAAAAGTGTGGGGGGGGGAGGGGGGGATTTGTATTCAGACCCCTTTACTCTGATACCCCTAACTAAAATCGAGTGGAACCAATCGCCTTCATAAGTGATCAAATTAGTAAATAGAGTCCACTTGTGTGTAATTTAATCTCAGTATAAATACAGCTGTTCTGTGAAGCCCTCAGAGGTTTGTTAGAGAACCTTAGTGAACAAACAGCATCATGAAGGCCAAGGAACACACCAGACAGGCCAGGGATAAAGTTGTGGAGAAGTATAAAGCAGGGTTGGGTTATAAAATAATATTCCAAGCTTTGAGCATCTCACGGAGCTCTGTTCAATCCATCATCAGAAAATGGAAAGAGTATGGCACAACTGCCAACCTACCAAGACATGGCCGTCCACCTAAACTGACCAGGCCGGGCAAGGAGAGCATTCATCAGAGAAGAGCCAAGAGGTCCATGGGAACTCTGGAGGAGCTGCAGAGATCCACAGCTCAGGGGGGAGAAACTGTCCACAGGACAACTATTAGGCCACTAAAGGCGATTTTACCGCGATTTCTAGGCATGCCTGTGTAAGTGGCATCAAAATCGGACCAAAGTAGCGCAGGAACTACTTTGAAGTCGTACTAATATGAATGGCTGTCATTGGAAATCATGGGGAACGACTTGTCATGCTACTTTGCAGTCCCAAATCGTGGGACAAGTCGTAGAAGTGTGAAAGGGGACCTAGTCGTGTTCTCCACAAATCTGCCCTTTATGGAAGAGTGACAAGAAGAAAGACATTGGAGAAAGAAAGTCATAAGAAGTCCTGTTCTGCTGCGGAACAAAAAAAAAAAAAAAAAGGTTCTATGCGAGTTTGGACCGAATGCGATGGAACTTCAGTCATACTATCTGTATGGCTGAAAATCGCATTGCACAGATCGCATGTGATGTGCGGTGTGAATCACATCCCATGTCGGACATCACACCAGTGGGAACCGGCCCTAAGGACCAGATCACCCCCAGGAATTGCAAAGGGAACATAACATACATTATCATCCATTGCAATGTGGTGCGATTGGAGCCCATTTATTTGCAATGAGCTGAATTGCACCAAAAGTAAGTAGTGCAAGTACTAAAAAACACATTTCATGGCACTTCTGTACCAACGAGATCCGGTGCAGGTGAATGTACCGCACTTGCGGTGTCATTAACTTAACACCGACACCTGCTGCTGATCGCAACTTCCGTGCGTTTTGAATGCAATGCGGGAAAAACGCATATGGAATGCAGGTTTCCCCACACCGTGTTCTGCTGTGAACAGGCCCCGAATCCAAAATGCTACTTTTTGTTGATTGTGAACACCGTAAAACACTCTGCTGCCTACTTAAAAAAAAAAAAAAAATAACAAAAAACAAAAACAATAAAAACAAAAAATAACACAACAAAAAACTAAAACAATAAAAACAAAAAAAAACAAAAACAAAAAATAACACAACAAAAAACTAAAACAATAAAAACAAAAAACAAAAAAAAAACAAAAAATAACACAACAAAAAACAATAAAAAGAAAAAACAAAAAAACAAAAACAAAACACACACATTTTTGGTTTTGCTACAATAAAAGCTGTTGGACAAATTAAAGCTGAATTCCAGCGATGGCAATTTTTACAGCGCTCCATTGGTCGAGCTTGGTGTATTGTGATGATATAGGAGCCATAGAAGATGGAAATCACTACAGGGACCTCCACTAGCTTCCAGGTCCTGCTGCTGCTCAATGAACCCAGGAGGTTGCTTGCTCGGCATAGGCCCCATTCAGAGAACACTTTGTATCTTCTCATTTGTCAGGCCAGGCACTGGATGTTGGATGAGAAGGCCTGGCTGGCGAGTTTGGGGGTGGAAGAACTTGACTGACCTGCACAGAGTCCTGACCTCAACCCGATTTGGGAAGAATTAGACCGGAGACTGCAAGCCGGGCCTTCTCGTCCAACATCAGCGCCTGACCTCACAAATGCGCTTCTGGAAGAACGGTCAAACATTCCCATAGACACCCTCCTAAACCTTGTGGACGGCCTTCCCAGAAGAGGTGAAGCTGTTATTGCTGAAAAGGGTGGGGCCAACTCAATATTGAACCCTCCGGACTACGACGTCATTAAAGTTCATGTGCGTGTAAATAATTGACAATATAGTGTATATGATAAAAATTGCTAGACCTAGGATTCAACTTGAATGCCTAGACAAAGATCACATGGCTACTGGTTACCAGGAGCATTTCACCACATTGTGCACCACCACAGCTACCTGACCCGACACGCACAAAGGATTTCACTGGCTGCATACTTATTCCAGGACAGCGACTCACTTCGGAGACCAGAGGATCACACAAAAGATCGATTGGAACGTTCAGAAGGAGGTCAGTTGCAGCTTCTGCAATATTGCGTCTCCTGCGGCCGTGAGCTCTGCGCTCCCCACATTACAGACCCCAATCCAGGAGCTGGCAGGAAATTTGGGGGATTTCTCCCAATGAAGATATTGGCGTCGGCGTATCGCTCTCATAGCGCGCAGAATTCAGCCTGCCGATCGCTCCGGGTGAAGCTGTTCAGAGATCGGCACATCATTCCCAGAACTTTCACAGCCCCGCAGGTGTGACAGTGTGAAGGGGCGTGTCCTTGTCACTCCGCGTGTTCCGCCTCAATAGGTGCAGATTGCAGATCGAGGAGCAGCATGAATGGAATTTTAATTTGGCTGAAAGGAATTAGCAAAAAAAAAGAAAGAAGAAGAGATCCGGAGAAGGACAGCGGAGATCTCTGAAAACTGCAGAGCAAACAAAGTGCTGAGGAGCGTTACTACCGCAGAGGAGCGAGAAAAGCTGGACGGAGAGGAGCCTTTCATTCAACCAGCAGATCAAACAAAAAGAAAATTGACCCTTATTATATAATAATATGTATATATATATACGTACCTGACTAAATATATCATCAGGACCGGATGGACTAACTTGGACACTGTTTTATTCATATATATTTTATCCAACCTGGGACTATATATATTTATTTATCTAATATTTTTTCCACTAGTATCTGATAACCATTCATCTGTCATTGATTACTCATCCATTATTTGACGTTTCACTATTAATTATCTAATTGCACAGCACTTTAATCGCATAGCACCTGAATGCACTGTGATTGTTTGAATTTATTTGACTGTTTGAATTTATTTTTACCTTCATCCCACAGCACCTTATATGGTACCTCTAATAAGGTTTTGCACATATGCACCCGTCACTTTATTTACTACTTAATGTAGATATTGATGTTTATTAGTATTGTATTATTTATTATATCTCACCAGTAGTATTGATATCACTATTGTATTTATATTATTGGATTTTTCCTTATTGCACTTTATTTTTAGCTATATATTGCGCGAAATTCTTTTTATATTCATATATTATTATTTTTTTTTATTTATATATACATTTTTTTCTTTTATTACATATATTATTTTATTTCTTTTTTTTTTTTTTTTTAGAGAGAGAATATATATATATATATATATATATATATATATATATATATATATATATATATATATATAATATATATATATATATATATATATATATATATTATATATATACACACACACACACACACACACACACATTTTTTATATATCTATATTCTTTAATTTTTTTGATAGAGATAGACACATACATATATATTTATATTTTTTATTTTTTTATTACATATATTATTTCTTTTTTTGAGAGAATATATATACATACACTTTTTATATATCTATATTCTTAAATTTTTTTATATATCTATATTCTTTCATTTATATATATATTTTTTTTTTATTACATATATTTTATTTCTTTTAAGAGAGAATATGTATGTTATATAAATGTATTTATAAATATATAATGTAAAATTTTACTATCCATAGGCGACGCTTTAACTGCTTTAGGACCGAGGATCCAGTGATCTCTGTCATGTCCCAGTAAGACCACCACACCCCCCCCCCCCCCCCCCAGTTAAGCCCCATACACACGTCGGATTTTCCGATGGATTCTGTCCTATCGGACAATGTTGTCGGAAATTCCGACCGTGTGTAGGCACCATCGGACATTTTCCATCGGATTGTCCGACGGACAAAGTTGTATCTCCTGCTCTATAAATTTTCCGACAACAAAGTCCGATCACACCAATTCCGATCGTGTGTAGCGAATTCCGACGGACAAAGTGCCACGCATGCTCAGATCACATTACAAGACCAAAGCTATTGGCTACTAGCCTCTACGTAGTCCCGTCGTAGGCAACAAACGTCACCACGTTCAGAATGATCGGATTTTCCGAAAACTTTGTCCGACCGTGTGTATGGACAAAATCCGTCTGAAAAAATCCGATGGATTTTGTGGTCGGATTTTCCGACCGTGTGTACGGGGCATTAGAAACACTCACAGGGAACACATTTAACCCCTTGATCGCCCCCCCCTGGTGTTAACCCCTTCCCTGCCAGTGTGTTATACAGTAAGCAGTAGCTATTTTTAGCTCTGATTGCTGCATAAATGTCACTGGTCCCAAAAAAGTGTCTGATGTGTCCACTGCAATGTTGCAGTCCCGCTAAAAAAAAAAAAAAAAAAAAAAAAAAAAAAAAAAAGAATCGCTGATCACCGCCATTGCGATTATTGCGATTTTAAACAAATATATGTAGAAGAATGCATATCGGTATAAACGGAGGAAGAAAAAATAAATTAAATAAAAATAAATGTGGGATATTTTTTATAGCAAAAAGTTAAAAATATTATGTTTTTTTTCAAAATTGTCGGTCTTTGTTGTTTGGTTATAGCGCAAAAAAAAAATAAAAACCGCAGAGGTGATCAAATACCACCAAGAGAAAGCTCTATTTGTGGGGAAAAAGAACCTCAATTTTGTTTTGGGTACAGCGTCGCACGACCGCGCAATTCTCAGTTAAAGCAACGCAGTGCCGAATCGCAAAAACTGCTCTGGTCATCAAGGGGGTAAAGTGGTTTAAAGCTTTTACGGGTTACCACTTTAGATTTACAGAGGAGGTCTGGTGCTAAAATCGCCGCACATGATCTGACGCTCGCGGCGATATCTCACATCGCTGGTCACATAGTGGGCCATTGTATTCTGATAGAGGGGACTCTTCCCCCCCCCCCCCCCCAACATTAGAATACACTGATCAGCCCTGCGGGCTATAAACCTGCATCACCGATCGAGACGAAACTTCCCAGCAGGGCGGTTGTACAAAAAAAAAAAGAGTCCAAAACTTTATGATCTCGCTGGCCGATTTGTAACTTGTGTAGCGGGCTTACGATCGAGTTGCGATTGTTCTGGCGAGTTTCTTGATGTTTTCCTTGCTGATCATATACCGCCACACCAAGTCTGAGACAGAGGAGGAAGAAAAAAAGAACCTGCGGGGACCGTCTGTAAAATGTAGACTGTGCTGAGAACGGACGTCCCTCCTATTCGGATGCACAGAGATATTTTTTAAGAAGGTTTTGCCAAAAGCGACACGAATGCGACAAAATGGACAGAGCTGTGTTGGTTTTTGGGGGGGGGGAGGGGGCGGAGGTCACGTGTGTATGACCTCTGGGGTCAGATAAATTACAGGGAGGTAAACACTAACTGGATGGCACCTTCTCTATGAAAAGACGCCCGCCATGTTTTGTACCCTTTACATTGTTTTAGTTCTGATCTCCTGCACAGGATTGGCCGGTGACAACAGCAGAACACGCCCACACAACGAGCATCAGCAAATAGTCACCTGAATGTCACCTGGTATCAGCCTCTCGCAGTCCCTGTACAGCATAGCTGAAATGTGAGGGAGAAGCAGCACAAGGAACCAATCCGTTTTGCCAAGAAGTCTGCTGATAGGAGGAGAGAGCAGAGTGACCAAGAGGCGCTCCTCACTTTGCTACTTCTCCTTTCACTGCCCACTTGTAGGCTGGGGGGTTGATCCAGGATGACCTGGGCTCAGAGGAAGTGGATTGAATAAAGCTGGCTGTCAAACTGAGGACACCTAGTGTCAAAAAAAATAAAATAAAAAAATACCGGAGTGGGTCGACTAAAAAATTAAAGATTAAATATTGTTGCTTTTTGCCTTGGAAATTCGTAGGGACCCCCCCCCCCCACATCCTACTGCCCCCCATAAAACCTGCTGCTCATGTATACCCTGTAAGTGTAGCTAGCAGCTCTCATGGATCGATTCCTTGGGCAGAAATGGATTTGTTGTCACCATTTTAAATCAATGATCTTCCAGATGAAGATCATCAACATATTATGTAGCGCAGTACAAAGGCTGTGAATTACAAAGGCCTGCAGGGGAGAAGAGGCCCTTCCTGGACCCAATCTACAGCCCCTTTCTACATATTCCTATTACAATGCCGAGAGCCAATGACTGACAGCGCCAGTCTGTATGTAATAACCCGGGACTGTCGAGTCCCGTCATCTGCCTTACACCCCCCCCAGCTGGATGACGGGAATCGCTGTCAGCTCCAGGCGGGAGATACTGACATGTGAACGGCGGGGATCCCCATTAACCTTGCAGCCAATTAGAAGAGGATTTGGGGGGGGGGGGGGGGGGGGGTTAGACCAGTGACAGGCTGAAAGCTGTGCAACTTCAGTCACTATCCGCTAAAAGGATCTCCATCACAAGACACAACACATTCCCATAACTGGACGGGGTCAAAAGAAATACAAATCTAACTGAATGACATTCACTTTGCAAAATTATGTGCATTTATTATTTTTATTCATTTTTTTTTTTTTTTTTTACAAAAAATAAAAAAAAAAACTTTACCACTTCAACCCCTTCATGACCAGGCCATTTTTTTTTTTGTAAACAGCACTGCGTTACTGTAACTGACAATTGCGCAGGCGTGCGACGTTGTACCCCAAATAAGATTTAATAAAATAAAAAAAGTAGAGCAAGAAAGCTCTACTTTTTTTTTTTTGGTGGTATTAGATCACCTCTGCGTTTTTATTTTGTGCAATAAGCAAAAAAAAGACAGACAATTAAAAAAAAAAAAATAAAAAAAAAAACACGTTTTACTTTCTGCTGTAAACACATTCAATATTTTATTTTATTTATTTATTTATTTTTTAATCTAAATTTTTTCATCAATTTATGCCAATATGTATTCCGCTGCATATTTTTGGTATAAAAAAATAAATAAAAAATCCCAAAGAGTGTATATTGATTGGTTTGGGCAAAAGTTATCGTGTCTACAAACTATGGGATAGATAGATAGATATTATATATATAGATTTATTTATTACACACACACTTTATTTTTTTTTACTAGTAATGGCAATGAGCAGCGACTTGTAGCCGGGGCGCATAGACTCCAATGTTTTTTTTTTTTTAAGCATGTGATTAGAGACAGAGGCTCCAATAGGCTTCAAAAAAAGTGTGCGCCCCGAGCCTACCCAGTTCTGCGACAATGGCGAATGAATATTCGCTATTGTCTTCCCGATTCTCCTCCTGGCCAATCATGAAGCAGGTCTTGACCCATGTGGAGGGGGGGCGGGTAGTGCATTGTTCCTGTTAGAATGAATCGGCTTCCTCATACGAGGGAGGTACGAGCGAGCCTATACACTGACAGACCAGCAGGAGACCTGCTTGACATCAGCGATCTGCTGCTGCAATACTTTACAGGCTCCGGCAACAAAAAATAATAAGTGCGGGACGGTAAAAAAAGTCCTGCCAGCAGCATCTTTGGAGCGGTGAAGGAGCTCCAATACCGCTCCTACCCATTGAAATCAATGGCAAAGCTGCAGCGGTGATTTGGGGGGGGGGGGGTTTAAAACCTTTTTCAGCCGCTGAAAAGCGCTGCTAAAACGACGGTAAAGCGCTGCTTTACCGCCAGCGTGCCCAGCGACTCAGTGTGAAAGTAGCCTTAGGCCCCTTTCACACATGCGGACCGTACATTAGATCAGTTCAGTCATGTTTTTTTTAATCATCAGTTGTTGTCAGTAAACATCAGTTTTCATCCATTTTCATTTCCGTTTACGTCCGTTTTTTCATCAGTTTTTTTATACGTTTTTTTTTTTTTTCTTAAAAACTGTTTTTCATGAATTATGGGAATTTTTTTTGATGAAAAAACGGATGTCAGCGGATCGGATGTGAACGGATCGTCCACTAACGTCCGTTTTTCGTCCGTTCCGTTTTTTTACGCAAGACAAAATAGGGTCTTCTTCCGTTCAGAAAAACGGACCTTAACGGAGACGGATGTTAACGGACGTTAGCGGATGATCATCCGCTAACGTCCGCTATACCATAGACAAGCATTAATGTCCGTTTTCATCCGTAAACGGACGTATGAAAAAACGGACGAACGGTCTGCATGTGTGAAAGGGGCCTTAGACTTTTGGTCACACAACGGCGGAGAAGGGGGAAGGACGGGTTTCCTGCACCTGCTGCAGAGGAATTCCCATTAGCGCCCTTCACACCTGTATCCCATTAGCCACCTTCCTACCCTTCTCATTAGGCACTTAATAGGAGGACATCTAATTGGTCTCCATTGTACACAAGTCTGGAGAGTCTCTGGTTAACCTCTGAAGAGCCGCACATGGGTGCAAATACAACAACCACCCCCCACCCACTGACGGCAAGAAGTACAGCCGCCGAAACACTCGGCAATCAACACCGAATTCATCATGGAGAGGTCTGTAACGGGAACTCGGCGCGCCGATGTGTCAGACAAGAGCAGACGACTCGCACTTCACACCCGATGTGACACCAAACACCGCCCGCCGACAAGACACGTAGAATTAATACTTTGTTTTTTTCCCAATCCCGAAAAAAAAAAAAAAAATATACTAAAAACTCAAACGCATGTGCCGTTTTCAATGGAGACCTGTGTTTTTGAAAACCAAAAGATGCAGCATGCAGGACTTTTCACACCGCACCTGCAGGGTCCCAAAAGGATTTACAAGGATTGCGTTTTTTTTACACTTTAAAAAACATCGGGCTTTGTACAAATATTGAAATTTACTATTATTGTACCACATATCTGTTTAACCAGCTGACGTCTGAATTTCCGGGAGGCTGTCAAATGACGGCCTCCCCGGTGCACGCTCCCTGCAGGGCGTGCGCTGTGATCACTGAGTCTCGGGTGATCACCGATCTGATTAAGGGGCCGGTCCCGGCCCCTTACCATGTGATCAGCTGTCAGTCAATGACAGCTGATCACACAATGTAAAAAAAAAGCTTGGTAATCTTTTTTTTTCTCCTCACGCTGACAGCCGATCACCGGCTTATCTGAAAGGCACATCGGTCCCAAAGAGGAAGAGGCAATTATGCCTCATTTATGTCCACCAGTACCCCCTGCCAGTGCCACCTATCAATGCCCATGAGTGCCACCTATCAAAGCCCACCAGTGGTGCCAATCAGTGTAATCGATCAGTGCCCATCACTGCCGCCCCATCAGTGCCCATCACTGCCGCCCCATCAGTGCCCATCACTGCCGCCCCATCAGTGCCCATCACTGCCGCCTCATCAGTGCCCATCACTGCCGCCTCATCAGTGCCCATCACTGCCGCCTCATCAGTGCCCATCACTGCCGCCCCATCAGTGCCCATCACTGCCGCCCCATCACTGCCGCCTCATCAGTGCCCCATCACTGCCGCCTCATCAGTGCCCCATCACTGCCGCCTCATCAGTGCCCCATCACTGCCGCCCCATCAGTGCCCCATCACTGCCGCCCCATCAGTGCCCATCACTGCCGCCCCATCACTGCCGCCTCATCAGTGCCCATCACTGCCACCCACCAGTGCCCCATCACTGCCACCCACCAGTGCCCCATCACTGCCACCCACCAGTGCCCCATCACTGCCACCCACCAGTGCCCCATCACTGCCACCCACCAGTGCCCCATCACTGCCACCCACCAGTGCCCCATCACTGCCGCCTCATCAGTGCCCCATCACTGCCGCCTCATCAGTGCCCCATCACTGCCGCCTCATCAGTGCCCCATCACTGCCGCCTCATCAGTGCCCCATCACTGCCGCCTCATCAGCGTACATTAATGAAGGAGGAAAAAATTACCCGTTTTAAAATTTTATAACAAAATAAAAAAACCTGCAGAGGTGATCAAATACCACCAAAAGAAAGCTCTATTTGTGGGGAAAAAATGATAAAAATGTCATTTGGGTACAGTGTTGTATGACCGCGCAATTGTCATTCAAAGTGCGTCAGCGCTGAAAGCTGAAAATTGGTGAATTGGAAAAGCAATCCTGGTTTAAAAAAAATAAATAAAAAAATCAGTGTGAAAGAACAGGAGGCACATCGAAATAAAAATTGTTAAAAATATTTTTATATACAATTGTATTATAATTTGACTTCTTAATTGATATCATGAATTTAAATGAATATAAAATCTATTGTTGGCCATTATTGGCACCTTTAGTGCAAGAAAAGCTCAAGAAAAACGCATCCCTTCAAATTCTATGTATGTCCTCACACCGGTCTGTTGGGGTGTTAAAAAAAAAAAAAAAAAAAAAAAAAAACTGCACTAAAAAGGGCACCTCCCCATTGAAATGCATTGAAAACGCAGCAAGAAGGCATCAAAAAGGCACCTGTGTTGCATTTCTGATGTGTTTTTTTGAGTCACATGACCTATGGAAAAAAAACACACACCATAAGTGCGGTAAAATTGCAGCAAAATCACGGTAAAATCGCGTGCGTTTTTGTCGCCATTCTCGGCACAGTGTTGGTAAACCCCGTTTTCCGACGATTCGTTTTCAGAGGCTGAAATCTCGGTGCATCCCTACCCCCAACACATAGGGATTGATTTACTAAAGGGAAATAAGACGGTGCACTTTGCAGGTGCAGTTGCTCCAGAGCAGAAATTCTGCTGACTTCCATCATCCAATCATGTGCAAGCAAAAATTACGTTTTTTTTTTTAATTATTTATTTTTTCCTTGCATGTGATTCATTACAAAGTGAAGCTTCCCCTCGTTTACCAAGCTCTGGAGCACCTGCACTCGCGATTACTATTGACCTTTAGTAAATCAACCCCCATAGTACCCCCCCCCCCCCCATTACCACCAATCAGAACTCATCCTTCATTGTGCCGACGGTCCTGGTGGAAAGGGAAACGTTCAGTATTTTCACGCTGTGCCAATCATCATCGCTTTTTATTCTGTCTCAGGCAGTTCTATTACTTCTGCCCGATCTGACTACATTTTACAAAAAAAATTATATATATATTATATATAAATACACACACTTTATGTATGTATGTATGTATATCTCTATCTCTATGTATATATCCATACATACACAAAAAAAAAAAAAAATATACATTATATTTTTTATATATATATATATATATATATATATATATATATATATATATATATATATATATATATATATATATATATATAATATATATATATATATATATATATATATATATATATATATATATATATATATATATATATATATTTTTTTTTTTTTTTTAATCATTATGTTCATTTTATATTTTTAATCAGCATTTTAAAACAGTTTTTTTTTCTCCTAACACGTTATATTAACAATCATTTTTATTTCAAGATTCCGTTAGTGGCGTTGTAAAGCGGAGCAAAAACTGTAGGCGCGATAGAAATCTTGTATAATAATAATAATAATAAATAATAATAATCATCAAAAACAACAACAGCAGCAATAATAATAATAATATTAATAATAATAATGGCAAATCTTTGTAAAATTTGTGATCAAATTGTGGAGGAATATCAACAACGTGAATCGTTTCTTCCATTTTTAAATCAAAATTTCAAGTGAATAATAATAATAATAATAATAATTAGTATTATTATTATTCACTTGAAATTTTGATTTAAAAATGGAAGAAACGATTCACGTTGTTGATATTCCTCCACAATTTGATCACAAATTTTACAAATTTTGTACAAAGATTTGCCATTATTATTATTATTAAAAGAAAAAAAATAAAAAAAATCAGAAGAGAGCATCCAATCAACAAAAGGGATCCCGGAATTGATTAAATCAATAGAACGCCATTATTTAGACATCTCACACAGAACACAATAAGACCCCATACACACCATTCTATTTTCTGCAGATTTTTGTCTTTAGATTTACCAAAACCATATAATATGGAGGTCAAACCTTAAGAGTTTTTATTTGTATGCAATCAGGCCGCCCCTCCACTACATAGTTGAAGACAAATCTAAAGAAAATTGTATAATGTATGGCCAGCCGAAGAGTTTAAATTTGTACGCAATCAGGCTGGCACTTGCACTACATGGTTTTGGTAAATCTGAAAAGACAAAAATCTGCAGAAAATCTAACGGTGTGTATGGGGTCCAACCCAGCAATCCGGTCACCTGCCTCCTCCAACCCAACTTCCCGGGAGGAGGACAGACGATCGAGGACCCGCTTTGCGTAGAACAGGCACCACAAACCCCCCGCAAAATAAAATGCTATAAAAAAGGTCCCCTCGTACCTGAACCTCCGCAGATCCCATCTGTCTTCTGCTGCTACTTTCTCGGGAAGAGTCTTGGTGGAGGGCGGCAGGAGAAGAGAGGGGCTGGCGCCCAACGCCTGCACCCTACCAAGCTATTCACAAGCAAATGTGAGGCAGCTGAGCAGATGGGCCGGCCCCAGACAATGTGAAAAGACTTTGGAGGGGGGGGGATGGGCCCAGACTGAAGTGTGCTGGGGTAAGGGGGGGTGAAAACAAAAACGAAAGGGGGGGTGACTTTGAGGCTTCACCGCCGACCCTCAGAAGTGCACAATAAAAATCCAGAGCATTGTAGCACATGGTCCTATGGCCGGGGCCGGGGGGGGGGTCAGTCACAATTTTGCATTAGAATTGCAAATATTTGATTGAAGTAAGCAGCCTATCGGGGGATTGAGGAACCGGATTTTGATCGACAATGAATTATACAATCGGTAGAGAATATTTACACGTCCCCCTCGAAGAATAGGGATACAAGGACACAGTGCCGATAGGGTGCTCAAGCGACTGTGCCCCCCCACACACACACACCCAAGCAACAGGACCAACGTCACATCTCGTGAAGCACCCGGGTTGTGCCGACTTTAAGACCCCTTTCACACCGAGGCGTTCAAAAACTGCCCATAAAATGTCGGGCGTTTTTTGAGGCGTTAGCGGTGCATTTTTTTTGTTTTTTTTTTTTTAAGGTCACGTGACAACGTGACCTCAACTACTTGCTACTTTGACACGTCGCTCCTACATGTAAAAATCATAATTTTGTTGCTAGAAAAAAAAAAAATTAAATAAATAAAACATTATATTTTTTAGCAGAGACCCTAGGGTTATTCCCTAGGGCAGTGATGGCGAACCTTTTTGAGCCCGAGTGCCCAAACTGAAATAAATACATTGCAACATAAAACCAAAGTGCCAACACAGCAATTTGCGAGAGAGAAAGAGAGAGGGGGGCAGAGAGAGAGAGAGAGGGGGGGGGGCAGAGAGAGGGGGGGCAGAGAGAGGGGGGGGCAGAGAGAGAGGAAGGGGGGCTGAGAGAGAGGAAGGGGGGGCTGAGAGAGAGAGAGAGAGAGAGGAGAGAGAGAGAGGAGAGAGAGAGAGAGAGAGAGAGAGAGAGAGAGAGGAGAGAGAGAGAGAGAGAGAGAGAGAGAGGCTGAGAGAGAGAGAGAGGCTGAGAGAGAGAGAGAGGCTGAGAGAGAGAGAGAGGCTGAGAGAGAGAGAGAGGCTGAGAGAGAGAGAGAGGCTGAGAGAGGGGTGTGAGAGATGCTGAAAGGGAGGGGGCTGAGAGAGGGGGTAGAGAGAGGGAGACGGAGAGAGGGAGGGGGGGGGCTGAGAGAGAGGGAGGGGGTGTGTGAGAGAGGGGGGGGTGTGTGAGAGAGGGAGAGGGGGTGTGAGTGAGAGGGAGGGGGGGTGTGAGAGAGGAAGCGGGGTGTGAGAGAGAGGAAGGGGGTGTGAGAGAGAGGAAGGGGGGTGTGAGAGAGAGGGAGGGGGGTGTGAGAGAGAGGGAGGGGGTTGTGTGAGAGAGAGGGAGGGGTGTGAGAGAGATGCTGAGAGAGGGGCAAAAGAGAGGGAGAGGGGCTGAGAGAAATGCTGAGAGAGAGGTGAGCTGAGAGAGAGAGAGGAACAGAGAAAGAGAAGGGGGACAGAGAGAGAAGAGGGACAGAGAGAGAGAGGGTGCGAGAGATATGCTGAGAGAGGGGTGAGCTGAGAGAGAGAGGGGGAAGGGGGACAGAAAGAGAGAGAGGGATGGGGGGCTGAGAAGAGAGAAAGAGGGGGGCTGACAGAGAGAGGGAGTGGGGGGCTGAGAGGAGAGAGAGACCTCTAGCTCTGTCCTGGACCCTCTCGTGTGCCCACAGAGATGGCTCTGCGTGCACGTCCACTGCACTATATTGAGAGAGAGTGAGATGGGAGTTTGATGGGTTGGGTGTTGTGACCTGTTGGAGTGTGGGGGGAATTGCTGTGTTTGTTTGCCCTTCTTGATTCTATCGCATGTTTGTTAGAGACTGAGAGAGCTGCTCCAGGCTCTATGGGGTGGTGACCGCGTGGACCACTTTTGTGATCCTGCCTTTTTGCCCCATGAGACTGCCTGTGTCCGCTGCCCGTGTGCCCCATCTGGCTTAGGGCTGTGACTTCGCTCCTGAGAGGGGGACTCCTACCTCTATAAATATAAATATGAGCCTTATTAATTTCAATCAATATATATATAACAATATTATCAAAGTTACCGAGCAGATTATATGTGAGCTTCGCGCATGCCCTGTGGTTTTGTTGTGGTTGTTTTGTGAGAGGTCATTCTTTGAGTGTGAGTTGTGGCTGGAGGTGTGTATGTGTGTGCTTGGTCTGTCGCTGTGTTGTTTGCCCTGTGTGGGGTGTACTGCTTGAGATGTGTGGGGAGTGTTGTTTGTGGAGTATGTGTGTGTTGCAGTGTCTTCTGCCCGGTGCTTTGTGCTTCTTAGAGAGATGAGTTTTTGACTAGGCTGTAATCATTTTTTGTTTGGGGTGATGACCCTGTGTGCTGTGTTTGTTTTGTGATTCTATGTGGTGAGGGTGGTGAGAGAGAAGTACTTATTGCGCTGCTCTGGAGAGAGGTGAGGAGAATGTGCTTTTTTGTGAGGGGGGGTGTGAGTTTTTTTTCGGTTATGTGTATGTGTTGCCCCTGCCACCTTGAGAGATGGATTTGGTGTTGTGCGCTTGTTTCTGGGGGGTGTGAGAGAGACCCTGTGTTGTGGAGGGGGGTGTTTGAGAGATGCCTGCCTCTGAGGGATTGCCCTGTTAAGGGTGTGAGAGAGATGCCCCCCCGTGCCAATGCTGTGGCACGCGTGATTGATGTGGTTTTGTGTGCTAGAGTTTGTCGTATGGTTGTGTTTGTGAGAGGGGGAACATGCCGAGTGCCATAGGTTCGCCATCACTCTGCCCTAGGTTCGCCATCACTGCCCTAGGGTCTCTGCTAAAAAATATAATGTTTTATTTTTTTTAAATAACAATGGTGGTTGTTGCAATGGTATTTGCGCAGTCATTTTTCAAACGCGTTTTTTTTTTTTTTGGGAAAAAAAGTTTCATGCATTAAAAAAATAAATTAAAGTTAGCCCAATCTTTTTAATTAGGTGAAAGATGATGTTACGCCGAGCAAATGGGATGCCCAACACGTCGCGCTTTGAAAATTGCGCACACTCGTGGAATGGCGCCAAACTTCGGTACTTTAAAATTACGCTTTTTTTACAGGTTACCCGTTTAGAGTTACAGAGGAGCGCCAGAATTAATTCCTTTCGCTCTAACGTTCGCGGCGATACCTCACATGTGTGGTTTGAACGTCGTTTACATATGTGGGCGCAACCTACGTAAGCGTTTGCTTCTGCGCGAGCTTTAACGTTATTTTTTTTTTATTATTCATTGTTAAAATTTTACTTTTATTTTTCTATTTCGACACTTTCTTTTTACTTTTTTTTTGATCACTTTTATTCCTATTACAATGAATGTAAACATCCCTTGTAATAGGACATGACAGGTCCTCTTTACAGTGAGATCTGGGGGGGGGGGGGGTCTACAAGTCTCCACATCTCACCTCGTTCTGCAAACCCATTTGGGGGCGCCATGAACTTTATATTGACACTTGCAGCAGAGAGAAGTGTGAACTGCCTGCGATTCGCATGCGATGCGGGAACCCGCACAGGAATCGCACCAGTGTGACCCCAGCCTTAATTCCCTTACATTTTCATTGTCCCTCCTTCCCCGGACGCTTTCCAAGCTGTCCAGAGACTCAGAATCGCACAGCTGCTGGAATTTATGCGATTATAAAAAAAAAAGTAGGACGTAAGCAGGCCAAAGTCCAAAAACAAAAATTCTGACGATCAAAAAACAAACAAACAAACATACAAACATACATACATAGCTCATACAATTGTTTTCTGAAAAAAAAAAATAAAATAAAAAGACACTAAAGTCGCACCGCAGGTTTTTCAATGACAAGTCGTTCATATATGTGTAACTAAAAGCTGCAGAGGATTTAACCACCTGCCAACCGCGATCTAGTCAAATGACGGCTACAGCGCGGTTGGCTGGTCCTGGGAGGGCGTTTATTCACGTCCTTCCAGAAACCCGCACCCCAGGGGGGCACATCGAGTGAACTCCAATTGCCGTGTCCTTCGGGCACAGCTGATTACAGATTGAGGTAAACGGCCAATCACAGCAACCATGTGATCAGCTGTGTCCAATCACAGCTGATCACAGTGTAAACAGACCTGCTGGTTAATCGGCATTCCTCTCTTCATACGCTGCAACACGCTGCGATTCTGACAGGGGACATCTACACTGATTACCAGTGCCCATCCGTGGTGCCTCATCAATGCTGCCCCATCCATGGTGCCTCATCAATGCTGCCCCATCCGCGGTGCCTCATCAATGCTGCCCCATCCGTGGTGCCTCATCAATGCTGCCCCATCCGCGATGCCTCATCAATGCTGCCCTATCCGCGGTGCCTCATCAATGCTGCCCCATCCGCGATGCCTCATCAATGCTGCCCCATCCGCAATGCCTCATCCGTGCTGCCCCATCCGCGATGCCTCATCCGTGCTGCCCCATCCGCGATGCCTCATCCGTGCTGCCCCATCCGCGATGCCTCATCAATGCTGCCCCATCCGCGATGCCTCATCCGTGCTGCCCTATCCGCGATGCCTCATCCGTGCTGCCCCATCCGCGGTGCCCCATCCATGCTGCCCCATCCGCGGTGCCCCATCCATGCTGCCCCATCCGCGGTGCCTCATCCATGCTGCCCCATCCGCGGTGCCTCATCAATGCTGCCCCATCCGCGGTGCCTCATCAATGCTGCCCCATCCGTGGTGCCCCATCAGTGCTGCCCCATCCGTGATGCCCCATCCGTGGTGCCTCATCAATGCTGCCCCATCCGTGGTGCCTCATCAATGCTGCCCCATCCGTGGTGCCTCATCAATGCTGCCCCATCCGTGGTGCCTCATCAATGCTGCCCCATCCGTGGTGCCTCATCAATGCTGCCCCATCCGCGGTGCCTCATCAATGCTGCCCCATCCGCGGTGCCTCATCAATGCTGCCCCATCCGTGGTGCCCCATCAGTGCAGCCCCATCCGTGATGCCTCATCAGTGCAGCCCCATCCGTGCTGCCCCATCCGTGGTGCCCCATCAATGCTGCCCCATCCGTGGTGCCTCATCAATGCTGCCCCATCCGCGATGCCTCATCAATGCTGCCCCATCCGCGATGCCTCATCAATGCTGCCCCATCCGCGATGCCTCATCCGTGCTGCCCCATCCGCGATGCCTCATCCGTGCTGCCCCATCCGTGCTGCCCCATCCGCGGTGCCCCATCCGCGGTGCCCCATCCGCGGTGCCCCATCCGCGGTGCCCCATCAGTGCTGCCCATCAGTGCTGCCCCATCCGTGCTGCCCCATCCGTGGTGCCTCATCCGTGGTGCCCCATCCGTGATGCCTCATCAATGCTGCCCCATCCGTGATGCCTCATCAATGCTGCCCCATCCGCGATGCCTCATCAATGCTGCCCCATCCGCGATGCCTCATCAATGCTGCCCCATCCGAGATGCCTCATCAATGCTGCCCCATCCGCGATGCCTCATCAATGCTGCCCCATCCGCGATGCCTCATCAATGCTGCCCCATCCGCGATGCCTCATCAGTGCTGCCCCATCCGCGATGCCTCATCCGTGCTGCCCCATCCGCGATGCCTCATCCGTGCTGCCCCATCCGCGATGCCTCATCCGTGCTGCCCCATCCGCGATGCCTCATCCGTGCTGCCCCATCCGCGATGCCTCATCCGTGCTGCCCCATCCGCGATGCCTCATCCGTGCTGCCCCATCCGCGATGCCTCATCAGTGCTGCCCCATCCGCGGTGCCTCATCCGTGCTGCCCTATCCGCGATGCCTCATCAATGCTGCCCCATCCGCGGTGCCTCCATGCCATGCTGCCCCATCCGCGGTGCCTCATCCATGCTGCCCCATCCGCGGTGCCTCATCAATGCTGCCCCATCCGCGGTGCCTCATCAATGCTGCCCCATCCGTGGTGCCCCATCAGTGCTGCCCCATCCGTGATGCCCCATCCGTGGTGCCTCATCAATGCTGCCCCATCCGTGGTGCCTCATCAATGCTGCCCCATCCGTGGTGCCTCATCAATGCTGCCCCATCCGTGGTGCCTCATCAATGCTGCCCCATCCGTGGTGCCTCATCAATGCTGCCCCATCCGCGATGCCTCATCAATGCTGCCCCATCCGCGGTGCCTCATCAATGCTGCCCCATCCGTGGTGCCCCATCCGTGCTGCCCCATCCGTGATGCCTCATCAGTGCAGCCCCATCCGTGCTGCCCCATCCGTGGTGCCCCATCAATGCTGCCCCATCCGCGGTGCCTCATCAATGCTGCCCCATCCGCGATGCCTCATCAATGCTGCCCCATCCGCGATGCCTCATCAATGCTGCCCCATCCGCGATGCCTCATCAGTGCTGCCCCATCCGCGATGCCTCATCCGTGCTGCCCCATCCGCGCTGCCCCATCCGCGCTGCCCCATCCGCGGTGCCCCATCCGTGGTGCCCCATCCGCGGTGCCCCATCCGTGCTGCCCCATCAGTGCTGCCCCATCCGTGCTGCCCCATCCGTGGTGCCTCATCCGTGGTGCCCCATCCGCGATGCCTCATCAATGCTGCCCCATCCGCGATGCCTCATCCGTGCTGCCCCATCCGCGATGCCTCATCAATGCTGCCCCATCCGCGATGCCTCATCAATGCTGCCCCATCCGCGATGCCTCATCCGTGCTGCCCCATCCGCGATGCCTCATCAATGCTGCCCCATCCGCGATGCCTCATCCGTGCTGCCCCATCCGCGATGCCTCATCAATGCTGCCCCATCCGCGATGCCTCATCCGTGCTGCCCCATCCGCGATGCCTCATCATTGCTGCCCCATCCGCGATGCCTCATCCGTGCTGCCCCATCCGCGATGCCTCATCCGTGCTGCCCCATCCGCGATGCCTCATCCGTGCTGCCCCATCCGCGGTGCCTCATCCGTGCTGCCCCATCCGCGGTGCCTCATCAATGCTGCCCCATCCGTGGTGCCCCATCCGTGGTGCCTCATCAATGCTGCCCCATCCGTGGTGCCCCATCAGTGCTGCCCCATCCGTGGTGCCTCATCAATGCTGCCCCATCCGTGGTGCCTCATCAATGCTGCCCCATCCATGGTGCCTCATCAATGCTGCCCCATCCGTGGTGCCTCATCAATGCTGCCCCATCCGCGATGCCTCATCAATGCTGCCCCATACGCGATGCCTCAATGCTGCCCCATCCGCGATGCCTCATCCGTGCTGCCCCATCCGCGATGCCTCATCCGTGCTGCCCTATCCGCGCTGCCTCATCCGTGCTGCCCCATCCGCGGTGCCCCATCCGCGGTGCCCCATCCGTGGTGCCCCATCAGTGCTGCCCCATCCGTGGTGCCCCATCCGTGGTGCCCCATCCGTGGTGCCCCATCCGCGATGCCTCATCAATGTTGCCCCATCCGTGATGCCTCATCAATGTTGCCCCATCCGCGATGCCTCATCAATGCTGCCCCATCCGCGATGCCTCATCAATGCTGCCCCATCTGCGATGCCTCATCAATGCTGCCCCATCCGCGATGCCTCATCCGTGCTGCCCCATCCGCGATGCCTCATCCGTGCTGCCCCATCCGCGATGCCTCATCCGTGCTGTCTCATCCGTGCTGCCCCATCCGCGATGCCTCATCCGCGGTGCCTCATCCATGCTGCCCCATCCGCGGTGCCTCATCAGTGCTGCCCCATCCGTGGTGCCCCATCAGTGCTGCCCCATCCGTGCTGCCCCATCCGTGGTGCCTCATCAATGCTGCCCCATCCGTGGTGCCTCATCAATGCTGCCCCATCCGTGGTGCCTCATCAATGCTGCCCCATCCGCGGTGCCCCATCAATGCTGCCCCATCCATGGTGCCTCATCAATGCTGCCCCATCCATGGTGCCTCATCAATGCTGCCCCATCCGTGGTGCCTCATCAATGCTTCCCCATCCGTGGTGCCTCATCAGTACCCATCAATGCTGGCTCATCAAAGCTGCCCCATCAATGCTGCCCATTGGTGTCCATCAGTGCCGCCTCCATGCGCATCACCCCCTGGAGCAGCACCGAGGCTCCTCTCTGCAGCAAAGGGGCCCTTGTCACTTATATGATCAATGAATCATATAATGATGTATAGCAGGGGGTCTCCAAACATTCTAAACAAAGGGCCGGTTTATTGTCCTTCAGACTTCAGGAGGGCCGGACTGCGGCCAGCGGGAGTGGAATTTTTTTTTGGCATCAGTGGGAGTAAACATTTGATATTAGGGGGAGGAATAGTGCCCCCATTGTTGGTATTAGTGGGCGAAATGGTGCCCCATTGTTGGTATTAGTGGGAGAAATGGTGCCCCAATGTTGGTGTCAGGTGACAGAGTAGTGTCTCAAATCAGTGGGAGGAATAGTACCCCCCAAGGGCTGAAAAAGAGAAAAGCAGGGGGCCACATCTGGCCCTCGGGCCGCAGTTTGGAGACCACTGATATATAGTATAGAATATCATAAAGGATCTAATAAATTATAAAAATGTAATTGGCTGTGATGATCGCCCTCCTGAGTGCCAGGAGGTGCTCCTGGTACGGGGGGGGGGGGGTGCATCTTTCAGCTCTCGGTGCGTCACGCCAGGCTGGTCACCCAATCCCGGGAGGGGAAGAGAAGGCGGCCGCATTCCTCCTGCTCAGCCAAAAGAGACAGAGAACTCTTTTCTTCCCGGCATCCGCCCAGCACAGGTCCGTCTCCCAATCACTCGCTCAACTCTTCTATTAAACGCATCGAACGAAGACTGGAACTTCAAAGAATCAGCCGCCACCTTCCTAAAGG
Source organism: Lithobates sylvaticus (assembly GCA_028564925.1). Classification (NCBI taxonomy): domain Eukaryota; kingdom Metazoa; phylum Chordata; class Amphibia; order Anura; family Ranidae; genus Lithobates; species Lithobates sylvaticus. The sequence continues at coordinate 10,581,071 of CM053034.1, forward strand.
GGAACTCTGCAGCAAATCTAATCTGCATTCAGACTCAGAGAAATCTCTCTGTATATATCTTTGTGTGAATTCAGTTTCCAAGCTCTGCAATAATCCCGAATATACAAATGACAGTGGTTAGCACTTCCGCCTATCAGCACCGGGGTTTGCGATCCAAATCCCAACCACGACACGACCTGCATGGAGTCTGCATGTTCTCCCTCTGCCGGTGTGGGTTTCCTCCGGGTACTCCGGTTTCCTCCCACACTCCAAAGACATGCTGGGAGGTTAATTGGCTTCTGTCTAAATTGTCCCCAATATGTATGAATGTGAGTTAGGGGACCTAAGAGAGTGTAAAGCCCATTAACCACATTCAGACCGGACCATTTTGCTGGCTTAAGACCAGACCACTTTTTGCGATTCAGCACTGCGTCGCTTTAACTGACAATTGCACGGTCGTGCGGCGTGGCTCCCAAACAAAATTGACGTCTTTTTTTTCTCACACATAGAGCTTTCTTTTGGTGGCATTTGATCACCTCTGCGGTTTTTAATTTTTTGCTAAAAAAAAAAAAAAAATGGGGCGACAATTTTGAAAAAAAAAAATTATTTATTTTTTACTTTTTGCTATACTTAATATCCCCAAAAAATTTATAAAAATGTTTTTTCCCTGAGTTTAGGCCGATACGTATTCTACATATTTTTGGTAAAAAAATGAATAAAAGTAAATAAAAAAAAATCGCAATAAGCGATTATTGATTGGTTTGCGCAAAAGTTATAGCGTTTACAAAATAGGGGATAGTTTTATGGTATTTTTATTAATCATTTTTTTTTTTTTTTTTTTACTAGTAATGGCGACGATCAGCGATTTTTTTTATGGCGGACACATCGGACATTTTTGACACATTTTTGGGACCATTGTCATTTATACAGCAATCAGTGCTATTTAAATGCACCGATTCCTGTGTAAATGACACTGACAGTGAAGGGGTTAACCAGGGGGTGGCAGTGTAGGAGTTAAGTGTGTCCTAGGGGCGTGTTACTAACTGTGGGGGGCGTGGCTGTGTGTTAGTGAACACTGATCTCTGCTCCAATCACAGGGAGCAGAGATCAGTGTCACTTGTTGCTAGGCAGAACGGGGAGATGCTGATTACTTCCGCATCTCCCCGGTCAGCCTTCCTGTGAGACGATCACGGGTATCCCCTCGGCGATCGTGTCTGCAGGACCCGCAAACGGACTCACGGGGGTCCCGACCGGCGCACGCGCGATGGCGCGGCTGCATTCTTAACCTGTAGCCGACCGCCCACTGTCAATTGACGGCGGGGCGGTGCGGCTCTTGTGGCGGGTCGCCGTCATATGACGGCGCTAACACTTTGGTCACTAGGGGGCGCGCGTGCCCTCCGCGTCACTGGGGAGCCAATGCGCGTGCCCGGTGCCCGCGATGTCCGCCGGGCACCCGCGATTGCCCAGTAACTGAGCAGGACGTGGATCTGTGTATTGTAAACACACAGATCCACGTCCTGTCAGAGGAGAGGAGACCGATGGTGTGTCCCTTGTACATAGGGACACCGATCGGTCCCCTCCCCCAGTCAGTCCCCTCCCCCCACAGTTAGAATCACTCATATAGGGAACATATTAACTCCTGCAGCGCCCCCTAGTGTTAACCCCTTCCCTGCCTGTCACATTTATACAGTAATCAATGCATTTTCATAGCGCGGATCGCTGTATAAATGAATGGTCCCAAAAATGTGTCAAAAGTGTCCGATATGTCCGCCGCAATGTCGCAGTCATGATAAAAATCGCAGATCGCCGCCATTACTAGTAAAAAAAAAATAATAATAAAAATGCGATAAACCTATCCCCCATTTTGTAGACGCTATAACTTTTGCGCAAACCAATCAATAGACGCTTATTGCGATTTTTTTTACCAAAAATATGTAGAAGAATACGTATCGGTCTAAACTGAGGAAAAAATTTGTTTAAAAAAAAAAAAAATTGGATATTTATAATAAAAAGTAAAAAAAATATTATGTTTTTTCAAACTTGTCCCTCTTCTTTTGTTTATAGCGCAAGAAATAAAAACCGCAGAGGTGATCAAATACCACCAAAATAAAGCTCTATCTGTGGGGGAAAAAAAATAAAAATTTTATTTGGGTACAGCGTTGCATGACCGCGCAATTGTCATTCAAACTGCGACAGCGCTGAAAGACGAAAAATGGCTTGGTCAGGAAGGGGGTGTTCGTGCCTGGTAGGCAAGTGGTTAAAGGGACGTATCTGTACGCCCTTATGCCTGTCCGTGCCATTCTGCCAACGTACATCGTCGTGCGCCGGTCGGGAACCGGTTAAATTGATTGTTTTACCCCCCTTTTTTTACATTTCTTCAGTTACCTTCTGGTTTCTGGCCTAGGCCAAAATAATGTCACACATCCCAGGAGCCTTCATGGGAGGGAGGAAGTTCTTTCTTAGCCAAGCACACATGCCTGAGCTAAGGGCAGATGAATTCCAGGAAGTAAATACTACATGAATCATTTGCCCTTACTCAAGATGGCTGTGGCCAGAAATGCTAGATGGGGGGGGGGGGTTTCATAGGGATTTCATAACAAAATAAAGCAAGGAGACAGGGATGGATGGACGGACAGACGGGGGAGATTGTTTCATTCATTTTTATTATTGAAAGCAGAGTTTTCACTTTGCGGCGCTCAGATGCAGCGGAGTTCTGCTTTAAGAGTCCCTTCACACCTTAAAAACCCGTTCCAGACGCGTTTCTACATGCGCATTTTTTTCTAACAACACATGCAGTCCAGTGCATTTGGTTCTGCATCAAAAACGCATGGAAAGTAGGTTATATGGTTTCCAATGGCATAGTTCACACTAGTGCGGTCAGTTCCTGTGCATACCAGTTCCAGAAAAAAAAAAAGTACAACATGCTGCGTTCTTCCTGGACTGGAACCCAGTAAAAAAAAACACACCAAAAACACACTGGACCCCAGTATGGTAAAAAAAAAAAAAAAAAAAAAAAAAAAAAAACTGTAAAAGAGAAGAAATAAAAGCACCTGGAAAGTATTCCGGAAACGCATCAGAAATGCAGCAAAAGTGCACCGGAACGCTTAAAAACATGCAGGCAGAATGGCACGGCTGGGCACAAGCACGTACAGGTACGTTGCCCTTTAAGAGCCCAGCCGTGGATCGTGCACTCGCGACCCGGTCCTGAGCTCTGTGACCGTGGCCGCGGCACCCGATCGGCGCTGGTGTCCCGCGATCGGGTCACAGAGCTGAAGAACGGGGAGAGGTCTGTGTAAACAAACAAACTTCCTAGTGAGGCTGTCACTGATCATCTGTTCCCTGTCATATATAAACTTTTGCGCAAACCAATCAATATACGCTTATTGCGATTTTTTTTTGACCAAAAATATGTTGAAGAATACGTATCGGCCTAAACTGAGAAAATTATTTATTTATTTTTGAAAAAAGCAAAAAGGATATTTATTACAGCAAAAAAGTACAAAATATCGTGTTTTTTTCCTAAATTTATGCTTTTTTTGTTTATAGCGCAAAAAATAAAAGCCGCAGAGGCGATCAAATACCACCAAAAGAAAACTCTATTGGTGGGAAAAAAAGGACATCAATTTTGTTTGGGTGCAACGTCGCACGCCCGCGCAATTGTCAGTTAAAGCGACGCAGTGCCGAATCACAAAAAACGGCCCGGTCATTCAGCAGCCAAATCTTCCGGGGCTGAATCGGTTAAGCTTTGACAATATAATCTGGAAGCCGATTGGTTCCTATGCACAGCCGCACCAGATCTGTCATCTGCAAAGTGTAAATGGGGTCTTTTGCTGTTACTTGTGGTTCTTTAGGCGCTTGGTTTACTCAGCCTTGCAGTTACGACTTTGACCAGCAGGGGGGGAGGGGGGACACTGAGCTCGGGATTATAAGTAAGCGTCTCCCTTGGGCTTCCCGCTCGTCGGTGCTGGGATCATTCGCTGCCCATCATCAAAGGCTATAAAACAGGGCAGAACACGGGCGGAGAACAGCCATTGAGAGGAAAAACCAGAGTCAGTGAGGATTACATGAAATGAAAGGGATCTGTGGATGAGTCACACCGTCCGATCGCCGCCGCAGGATTTCTGGAGTCATTTATTCATTATATAAAAAGCCGCATTTCATCCAGGAAAACCTCAGCCCTCCACATCTGTAATGGATTTCATTCCGAGCCGCCCCAACGCAGAATCACAAATGACTCCCTCCATTCTACACCAGAGGAGGGAGCAGCCAGGTGTTACAGAAGGAATGATGGGATTTGTAGTCCCACAGGGCAATACATTAGATCAGGGGTGTCCAACTTAACCACTTCAATCCCGGGCACTTTCCCTCCTTCCTGCCCAGGACAACTTTCAGCACTGTCACTTTTTAAATGTCAATTGCGCGGTCATACAACACTGCACCCTAACTAAATTTTTATAAATTTTTTTGTCCACAAATAGAGATTTCTTTTGGCGGTATGGATCACCTCTGTGGGTTTTTATTTTTTTGCTAAACGAATAAAAAATAAAAAAAAGACCAAAAAAAATTAAGTTTTTCTTCGTTTTTGTTATAAAATTTTGTAAATAAGTTTTCAAATTCTCTTCTTCACTGATAAGCTGCACTGATGGGCACTGACAAGGCGGCACCGATGGGGTGGCACTGATAGAAGGCACTGAATTTGACTGCTAGGCATCACTGGCAGGCATTTTTCCATGGCACTGGGCAGCTGCCTGGGCACTGATTGGCATTTCCCTGGTGGCACACATGGTGGTCCAGTGTGGCAGCCATCCCTGGTGGGGCTGGTGGGCACTGATGACTGGCACTGGATTTCACTGCTAGGCATCACGGACAGGCATTTTTCAATGGCACCGATTGGCAGCTGCCTGGGCACTGATTGGCATTTCCCTGGTGGTCTAGGGTGGCATACCTGGTGGTCCAGTGTGGTGGCCATCCCTGGTGGTCCTGAGCAGGCATCCGAGGGGGAGCTGTGCTGATAAACAATCAGCACAGACCCCCCCCCCCTGTCTGTCAGACGCAAGTGAGGAAAAGCCGACCAACGGCTGTTCCCATTTACATCGGGATCAGTCGTGATTGGACACGACTGATCATGTGGTAAAGAGTCTCTTTCAGAGACTCTTTACCTAGATCTGAGTTGCGGTGTATCAGACTGACACACCGCAACAACGATCGCTGTGATGCGGCCCCCGCGATCGATATACTGGCAAAGTCATATGACGTCCGGTCAGGATATCGCAACCACTTTGCCGACGTCATATTCCTATATGGTGGGCGGCAAGTGGTTAATTTCATCATGGGCCACATCAGCATTATGGTTGCCCTCAAAGGGGTCGGTTGTATCTGTAAGACTAGATGTCCAGAGCACCCCCATCTACCCTTACATCAGAAGTCAAGAACCCCCCCCCCCATGAGAAGTAAAGAGTCCCCCACAATCCCTTCCAGCACAGTGCACCCCCCCACCCCCCTTACCTTGTACCGTTGCTTGGAAGAAGCTGGGAAGCAGAAAAAGTGCAGGGTCTGGAGGAGGACCAGAGGAGGGCTGGAATCAGCTGAAATCAGGGGAGGCAGACATGAGGGGGTGCTGCAGCTGCACAGAAAGGTGCAGGATCTGTAGGAAGAGTTGTCTTCCCCTCTGCTGATTGCCGAGAGGGGGGGGGGGGGGACGAGCCTCCCTGCAGCTGCACAGAGAGGTGCAGGATCTGTAGGAAGAGTTGTCTTCCCCTCTGCTGATTGCTGAGATGGGGGGGGGGGGGAGACGAGCCTCCCTGCAGCTGCACGAGGGGGGGAACAGCAGCTGCAGGAGGCGCGAAAGCCACATAAAATGCCCAGCGGGCCTTGTGTTTGGTGCATGTGCATTAGAGGCACTGACATACCAACGCTGGCACTGCTGACTTCCTTCTAAAAATTTGAGCTGCCTGTCTGTCTGTCTTTAGTACATAAATCACTGACTTGGGATAAGTATGCAGCTGGTGAGGCCTTAAAGAGGAAGTAAACTTCTTTTCCTGACTTCTACCTATAGACAAGTCTATAAGGCGGCTTACCTATAAAGGTAGTGTAAATATCTCTTAAAAGGTGCGCCGTTTAGGAGATATTTACATTAAATGCAGCCAGTGACATCACTGGCACATGCGATCTGAGCGGCCAATCGTGCCATTCCGTCAGAGCCCTGTACCGTGAACGGCGGCTCCTGTGTGCATGCGCAGGAGTGGCGTCATAGTTGCTCTGATCAGTCCCAGAGCCGTGATCAGTGGATTACAGGGGCATTGCCAGGCTCCTGCAGACTCTTCCTCCAGCTCCCGGTCTATAATGAAGTACAGACTAAGATGGAGAGTCTGGAGGAAGGGTCAATGAACTGGGATTGCAGTGATCATCACACTTTGTTTATACGGCTTCGATCCCGCGCATCGTTGGCCCCCGAGACAGGTAAGTGTCCGATTATTAAAAGCCAGCAGCTGCAGTATTTGTAGCTGCTGACTTCAATTTTTTATTTTTTTTGAATGGAAACTCCTCTTTAAGTTATTGGGGTCTGTAAACAGCAAATGGGAACACAGAAGTGCCTATAAAAAGGTATCAATTTCAGCTCGAGCTATTGGGGGGGTCTGTAAACAGAAGGGATAATAACATGGAAGTGCCTATAAAGAACATTCATGGAAGTATAACAAGGTATCAATTTCTGCTTGAGCTATTGGAGTCTGTAAACAGCAGAAGGAAACATAACAGACGTATCTATAAAGGACTCTCAGGACAGGATTACAAGGCATTATAATGAAAGCTACAGATTTTAAGCGGAACTCCGCTTTAAGGAGAAAAAAAAAAAAAAAAATAAAAAAAAAAAAAAAAAAAAAAAAAAAAAAAGGTAAAAACTGTGAGAGACGGGATCCAGGCATTATGCCCCATTCTGTCATCCCGTATTCCGGTGTGTCTGCATGGAAGATATAGTCCCAATGTTGTGACGAGTACTATTGTGCACCCACTATACACTACAGACGCATAGCGATGCACGTTGGTTTTGTCGTCATTCTCTTTACCTCTGTAACACTGCAGGCTGCTGCACTATGCTGTATTATATGCCTGTGTGTAATATGCTTTTGTGATTTTCATTACGTTGGCCCCGGGGATCTTGTCTTTTTTTATAAATAAAGATTTGAAAAAAAAAAAAAAAAATGCTTTGGGCACCCGTTTCGGAAAGTACAGCTAAGCACAACCTTCTTCCCCTCGAAGGAACCCCCGGAAATAAGTGTCAGTTCTCGGGGAACCCCCTGGTAAAAGGTTCATTTATCTACAGCTCATGTTATATTTACACGATGAAGAATGTAGACAATTTAACCACTTGACCACTGGCACTTAAACACCCTTAATACCAGACCAATTTTCAGCTTTCGGTGCTCTCACACTTTGAATGACAATTACTCCTTCATACAACACTGTACCCATATGAAATTTTTTGTCCTTTTTTTCACACAAATAGAGCTTCTTTTGGTGGTATTTTAATCACCTCTGGGTTTTTTATTTTTTGCGCTATAAAAAAAAAACGACTGAAAATTCAGTAAAAAAATGAATTTTTCTTCGTTTTTGTTATAGAATTTAGCAAATTTGTAATTTTTTCTTGATAAATTTTGGCCAAAATTTATACTGCTACACATCTTTGGTAAAAATAAGTACAAATTGGGGTATATTATTTGGTCTTTGTGAAAGTTATAGAGTCCACAAGCTATGGTGCCAATATCTGAAAATTGATCACACCTGAAGTACTGACGGCCTATCTCATTTCTTGAGACCCTAACATGCCAGAAAAGTACAAATACCCCCCAAATGACCCCTTTTTGGAAAGAAGACATTCCAAAGGTATTTAGAAAGAGGCATGGTGAGTTTTTTGCAGTTGTCATTTTTTCCCACAATTCTTTGCAATATCAAGATTTTTTTTCTTTTTTTTTTTTTTTTTTTTTGTTCACAAAATTGTCATATTAGCAGGTATTTTTCACACACAGCATATGCATACCACAAATTACACCCCAAAACACATTCTGCTATTACTCCTGAGTACGGCGATACCACATGTGTGAGACTTTTACACAGCGTGGCCACATACAGAGGCCCAAACATGCAGGGAGCACCATCAGGTGTTCTGGAGCACCGGGCCAATTCTGACATTTCTCTCCTACATGTAAAAATCATCATGTATTTGCTAGAAAATTACATAGAACCCCAAAACATTATATTTATGTTTTTTTAGCAAAGACCCTAGAGAATACAATGGCGGTCGTTGCAACTTTTTATCTAGCACGTTACTTGCGCAGCAATTTTTCTAACGTGTTTATTTTGGAAAAAAAATGGTTTGTGCTTTACAAAAAAACAAAACTGTAAATTTAGCCCAATGTTTTTGCATAATGTGAAAGCTGAAGTTACGCCGAGTAAATAGATACCCAACATGTCACCCTTCAAAATTGCACCCACTCGTGAAATGGCGCCAAACTTCGCTACTTAAAAATCCCCATAGGCTTTATTTTTTTTTACTGGTTACATGTTTTGAGTTACAGAGGAGGTCTAGGGCCAAAATTATTGTTCTCGCTATAACGTTCGCAGCGATACCTCACATGTGTGGTTTGAACACCGTTTTCATATGTGGGCGGGACTTACGTATGCGTTCGCTTCTGCATGCGAGCACACGGGGACAGGGACGCTTTTAAAAAAAAAAAAAAATATATATATATATATATATATATATATATATGATATATATATATATATATATATATATATATATATATATAATATATATTATATATATATATATATATATATATATATATTTTATGTTCATTTTACTTTATTTATTTTAGTTTGACCCTTTTTTTCCCCCAAAAATGTTTTTGATCACTTTTATTTCCTATTACAAGGAATGTAAACATCCCTTGTAATAGGAATATGACATGACAGGTCCTCTTTACAGTGAGATATGGGGTCAATAAGACCCCACATCTCACCTCTAGGCTGGAAAGCCTGAATTAAAATAAAAAAACGATCCTGGCTTTGATCGTAGCGAGTATCGCAGGGTATTGTTGGGTATCGCAGGGTATTGTTGGGTATCGCAGGGTATTGTTGGGTATGGCAGGGTATTGTTGGGTATCGCAGGGTATTGTTGGGTATCGCAGGGTATTGTTGGGTATGGCAGGGTATGGCAGAGTATCGCAGTGGTATGGCAGAGTATCGCAGGGTATGGCAGAGTATCGCAGGGTATGGCAGAGTATCGCAGGGTATGGCAGAGTATCGCAGGGTATGGCAGAGTATCGCAGGGTATGGCAGAGTATGGCAGGGTATGGCAGGGTATGGCAGAGCATTGCAGGGTATGGCACAGTATTGGAGGGTATGGCACAGTATTGGAGGGTATGGCACAGTATTGGAGGGTATGGCAGAGCATTGCAGGGTATCCATCCATCCATGCTCAGCCATCCCTCCATACCCTGCAATACCCATGCAGGATGTGGGCACTACAGATCCCGCCCACAGCACTGCTCAAAAAAAAGAATAATGAATGTGGCGTACCGTATATACTCGAGTATAAGCCGAGTTTTTCAGCACATTTTTTTGTGCTTAAAATGCCCCCCTCGGCTTATACTCGAGTCCAGCACTTTTCTGCAGCAGAGAATGACAATTTCCAACCCGACTTTGGGGCCCCCGTATCTCGGGTGCTAGGAACCCCAAATTTGGTATCCAAACCCAGTGGAACTAGCACTACAACATATCCAAAGATGGGGTTCCTAACACCAAGTGGCCCCTGAGATACGGGGCCCCAAAGTCGGTTCGGTAAATGTCATTCTCTGCTGCAGAAAAGTGCTTGACATTTTCCGACCAGACTATGGGGTCCCATATCTCGGGGCCACTTAGTGCTAGGAACCCCAAATTTGGTATTCTAACCCAGTGGAACCAACACTACAACATATCCAATGGGTTCCTAGCACCAAGTAACCCCGAGATACGGGGCCCCAAAGTCGGTCAACTGTGTCTATCTGCAGCAATGTTATTTTCGGGACCCTTTGGGTCCAGAGACCCCAAATTTTGGCTGCAGCTAGGGGGCATTTAGGAACAAGATTGAAGTTTGGGGGACCTATGGCTGCAAATGGGCACAGTGAGGCTTCAAATGGGCACAGTGAGGCTGCAAATGGGGCATTGTTGACCCTCTTTTCCACTTACAGTAGCTGCGCATTTCTCACCCTAGGCTTATACTCGAGTCAATAAGTTTCCCCAGTTGTTTGTGGTAAAATTAGGTGCCTCGACTTATATTCGGGTCGGCTTATACTCGAGTATATACGGT
>CM053034.1:10596397-10611397 GCA_028564925.1 Lithobates sylvaticus
GAAAGAGGAAGGGGAAGAGGAAGGGGGGGGGAGAGGAAGGGAAAGAGGAAAGGGAAAAGGAAGGGAAAGGGAGAAGGAAAGGAAGGGGAAAGGGAGAGGGAAAAAGGGAAGGGGAAAGGAAGAAGGGAAAAGGAAGGGGAAAGGAAGGGAAAAGAAGGGAAAAGAAAGGGAAAGGAAAGGGAAAAGAAAGGAAAAGGGAAAAGGGAAAGGAAAAGGAAGGGGAAGGGAAAGGCAAAGGGGAAAAGGAAAGGGAAAGGGAAAAGGGAAAAAGGAAGGGGAAAGGGAAAGGAACGGAAAGGGAAAGGGAAGGAAAGGAAAGGAAAGGAAGGGAAGGGAAAAGAAAAGGGAAAGGGAAGGGAAGGAAAAGGGAAGGGAAGGGAAGGGGAAAGGAAAAGGGGAAAAGGAAAGGGGAAAGGAAAGGGAAAAGGGAAAAGGAAGGGGAAAGGGAAAGGGAAAAGGGAAAAGGAAAGGGAAAGGGAAAAGAAGGGAAAGGAAAGGGGAAAGGGAAAAGGAAGGGAAAAAGGGAAAAGGGAAAAGGAAGGGGAAAGGGAAAAGGGAAGGGAAAAGGAAAAGGAAGGGGGAAAAGGAAGGGGAAAGGAAGGGGAAAGGGAAGGGGAAAAGGAAGGGGAAGGGGAAGGGGGAAGGGAAAGGGGGAAGGGAAAGGGGGGGGAGGGAAGGGAAGGGAAAAGGAAGGGGGAAGGGAAAATGAAGGGGGAAGGGAAAAGGAAGGGGAAGGGAAAAGGAAGGGGAAAGGGGAAGCCTCCTCCTCTCCCTGAGACACGTCAGCTTTACACAAAGCTCTTAACCAACACATTTTTACAAAGACAATCCTCAATACCCAACCCCAGAGTTAACCATCTGCTCAGAGCTCTTTTTGGCCCAATCAGAGAAGAAGTAGCAGCCAAGGAGCATAAAAGGTCCACCTACACCTAGGGCTGAAACAACTAATCGATTAATCGACAACTAATCGATAATGAAAATAGTCCACTATTTTCATAATCGATTAATCCAGCCAGCCGATTAGTTGGCCTGCATACAGAATGCATTATTTGTTTGCATATCAGGAAAAACAGTGCAGCACACATACAGCTCCGTACACCCTCCATACGTGTCAGTAAGTGCCTGAGAACTTGTGAATGTGTGAGGAGAAACGCCTCATGGGACATGTAGTCCTGGGCGGGAAGTGAGTGGATCTAAAAGCAGAAGTTTTTTTTTACCTTGCTATAAGGGCACGCTATACTATAATTTGCAGCTCGCTATTGGGGCACTCTAAAAGCAGGAGGAGCCAGAAGCATCGGTGGGGGACCCCAGAAGAGAAGAATCAGGGCTGCTCTGTGCAAAACCATTACACAGAGCAGGTAAGTATAACATGTTTGTTTTAAAAAAAAATAAATAAATTACTTTAACTTGTGCAGGGAAGATCAGCATCTGAACCCAGAGAAGGTGGAGGCTGATAGACTGGAGGTAATAGCAGGCATTACTATTACATTTAAAGTAAAACTTACATGGAGGCAAGCCACATTACGTGGGAGCAGGCCACATTACGTGGGAGCAGGGCACATTACGTGGGAGCAGGGCACATTACGTGGGAGCAGGGCACATTACGTGGGAGCAGGGCACATTACGTGGGAGCAGGGCACATTACGTGGGAGCAGGGCACATTACGTGGGAGCAGGGCACATTACGTGGGAGCAGGGCACATTACGTGGGAGCAGGGCACATTACGTGGGAGCAGGGCACATTACGTAGGTCCCAGTGTGAAAGGGGTCTAAATAAAAAATGTGATCTCCGAGTCTGATGATATTTACCGGATTCAACCTTCAATAGTATATACAGCATATCTCTTCTGTCTGTTATTCTCAGAGTGGATTAGAGATTTTGCTCCCTAATCATATAGTTGGTTATTTATATTTACCACGGCATAGAGATTTTTAAGAATAAATTGCCTTTTTTTTTTTTAAACGTTGCCTATTAAAATTATACACCACACTTTAAGGTTATTATCCGATTAATCGATACAATAATCGGCCAACTTATCGATTATGAAAATAATCGTTAGTTGCAGCCCTACCACCCCTACACCTTCATCACCTATCAGCTCCTTGGAAGGACTCCCTCCATTGCACATCCGCCATGAAGCAAGCCTTGTGTCTTTTGGTCCATCCCCATTACCCACATGGGCATTTCTTGGCAGACCACCCTAGGTAACGCCCACATGTGATGCTGAGCCACTATGATTGAAAGAACTGAAATCCAAATGAATGAAAAGGGGCGGGGCCAGGGGCAGTAAGGCTGGGGAAGCAAGTGCTAGATGATGCTGGACATCCTCCAGCCAGGGAATGAGGGGAGCTCTATCTGACCTGCACATTGTGAGAAGCTCACAGTGTGCAGTGAAATCAGAGTAAGTACATGTTCGCTGAGGTGGGAAAGTCGCAACGCACAATAGTCATTCTTTGCTATGACAGCGCGCACAGCAACCATAACTCAAAGTATTCCGAACGAAAAAAATATTCTGTACTTTCCCTTTCCCTATTCATGAATTGTCACATTATATCTGGTGGAAGTTCACACATTGCGTTGCTCCAAGCCAGATTTCCTCACCTCCTTAAACCGCTCTTCAAACGCCTGGAACTCGATGACCAGTTCCATCTGCTGGATGCGCTTGTTGGACAGTTTCACCAGCGTGTGAACCCCTTCATCCACCCCATTGTACAGCTCCGCCGCCACCTCCACCGCCTCCCTGGGGAGAGATACAAAAACTATATACTTCACCAAACATCAATATAATGAAATACTTCATACAAAAGTTACACACAGCAGTTAGATTGAAAAAAGACACAAAGTCCATCTACTTATATTTTCTTATTTTTGGATTTTCTAATTTTCAGATTTCTGAATCTCAGAATTTACGAATTTTTGAACAAAACAAAAACAAAATGAATTTTTTTCGGCAGTGCACGTCTACTGCAATATAATAAATGTTTGCTTTTGGGTTTTAATACCGCTTTAAATCAAGGGAAGGAAATTTTAGCCCATTCACACACCGCATTGCTCGTGTCTCCAGTATCGGTGTCCTAATGTCACCCTGCTGTCCCCGTCCAACCACGCGACCCGCTGCTACAGGACACCGGCAGGTTGGCAGGCAGTGAGCACATGGCAATGGCATGTCCTACTAGAGACACGGAGGTGAAGACAGACGGAAACGGACAGAAACGGAGAACACAGCAATGAGAGACGTAGAGACAAGCGGGAGCGGTGCCCAATCTGGGAGATCTTGGCTCTGATCGATCGATCTTATAGAACAGTGATGGCGAACCTTGGCACTCCAGATGTTTTGAAACTACATTTCCCATGATGCTCATCTACACTTCAGAGTGCAAGAGCATCATGGGAAATGTAGTTCCAAAACATCTGGGGTGCCAAGGTTCGCCATCACTGTTCTACAACAACGGGTACAGATTTTTTGTAGCAGTTTAGCATAAAGTACCTGAATCATTATTATTCATTTTCCCCAAATCCCTGGCACTGCAAGGAGGGAGATCAGCATTCCAAACCAATCTACCTCTCTGCACAGCAAGTCTAGGGCTCAATGCACACCAGAAATGTCACCGCGATGCGGGAGGTTTCAGCATTTAGATGCGGGCAGAGGGTAGAGGCGCAGTGCCCAGCCCTGAGGCTGACAGTTGCTGTGGCTGGCGAGAGCACCAAGTGGTACAAATGTTTAGGGTAGTATTGTGCCTTGGGGGGCGAATGTCTGAAATGCATACGGCTTCAATACTGGGCATTCGTCCCTGGGCACATACCACCCTAAGGCTGCATTTTGTTTTGTCTTTCGCTTGCATGTGCGCTTTTTGAGCTTTTTTTCTTGCACGTTTGTGTACAGCGTTTTTTAAAGCGTTTTTGAGCTTTGGCATTTTTTTTTAATAGCCAATAGAGAAAAGGGTCATCCGTTTTATAATTTGTTGCTAGCTTTTTCAGGTTTTTTTTTTGCTTTTCCATCAGCTTTTCCATTTTTTTTTTTTATTATCCATTATCACTAATATTTTTTAAATTTTATAAGACAAGGGGTTAGAGTTAAAATGAAGTTCCCCCCCAAAGGACTCCTGACCCCCAGACATGTCCCTAGTTTTGACAGGTACTCAGCTCCCACTTCCGCTCGTAGCACCGCGTGGCGCCACAAGCTGAAGTTCTCCTCTTCCCCTCCCTGCAATCTTCTGGGACAAATCACAGGTCCCAGAAGATTGGCCGGCAATTGAGGATGCGCAGCGAGACTCGCACATGCGCAGTGCGCACCGGGCAGTAAGGCTGAAACTGTCACAGCAGGGTCTAACACTTGCAATGCCAGCGCCGCGGAGAGAAAAGGTAGAGGAGCGAGGCTGTGGGCGGCCGCATTGCTGGATCGTGGGGACCGGCAAGTGTCAAATGAATGGCATCTCAAATGCGAGCCCCGCGTTTTGTCATTTGCATGTCGGGGCTGTCAAATCGCGGGAAGATCTGCGGTAAATCTGCACGTGATTTAAAACGCTGTAGTGTGAATGCAGCCTCAGTGTTCTATGGTTTATCTGAACCCCTGTAGCAGTCACTTGTTTCTGGACAGCTCGGTCTGCATCTAAAGTTATAATGAAAATATAAATGGCATACTATATATATATATATATATATATATATATATATAAAAAAAAAGAAAGAAGAAAAAAAGGAGGAGGAGGAGGAGGAGGAGGAGGAGGAGGAGGAGGAGAAGGAAGGAAGAAGGAAGGAAAAAAGGAGGAGGAGGAGGAGGAGGAGGAGGAGGGAAGGAGAGAGGAGGAGGAGGAGGAAGAGGAAGAGGAAGAAAGGAGGAGGAGAGAGGAGGAGGAGGAGGAGGAGGAAGAGGCGGAGGAAGAGGAAGAGGAAGAGGGAAGGAAAAAAGGAGGAGGAGGAGGAGGAGGAGGAGGAGGAGGAGGAGGAGGAGGAGGAGGAAGGAGGAGGGAGGGGAAGGAAGGAAAAAAGGAGGAGGAAGAGGCGGAGGAAGGAAGGAAGAAAGAAGGAAAAAAGGAGGAGGAAGGAAGGAAGGAAGGAAGAAAAAAGAGGAGGAGGAGAAAGAAGAAGGAGAGGAGGAGGAGAAAAGGAAGAAAAAAGGAGGAAAAAGGAGAAGGAAGGAAGAAGGAAAAAAGGAGGAGGAGAAGGAAGAAGGAAAAAAAGGAGGAGAAGGAGAAGGAAGAAAGGAAAGAAAAGAAGGAGGAGAAGGAAGAAGGAAAAATAGGAGGAGGAGAAGGAAGAAGGAAAAAAAAAAGGAGGAGAAGGAAGAAGGAAAAAATGGAGGAGGAGAAGGAAGAAGGAAAAAAAAAAGGGAGAAGGAAGAAGGAAAAAAAAGGAGAGGAAAGAAGGAAAAGAAAAGAAAGAAAGAAAGAAAGAAAGAAAGAAAGAAAGAAAGAAAGAAAGAAAGAAAGAAAGAAAGAAAGAAAGAAAGAAAGGAGAAGAAAAGAAAGAAGAAGGAATTAAGAAGAAAGGAGAAAGAAAGAAAGAAAAGAAAAAAGAAAGAAAAGAAAGAAAAGAAAGAAGAAAAAAAGAAAGAAGGAAAAAAGAAAGGAAGAAGGAAGAAGGAAAAAGGAAAATGAAGAAGAAAAGAAACAAAGAAAGAAAGAATAAGAATAAGGAGGAGAAGAAAAAGGGAGAAGGAAGAAGAAGGAATTAAGAAGAAAGAAAGAAAGAAAGAAAGAAAGAAAGAAAGAAAGAAAGAGATGGAGAAGAAGAAAGGAAGAAGGAAGAAAAAGGAAAAAGGAAAAAAGGAAGAAGAAGAAAGAAGTGACTGCATATTACAAATGTTTTCTACTTTAGACATTCATTAACATACGTCTAGAATACAGAACACGTGTGCCAAGCGATTCACATGAAATTAAAATCTACTCCGACAGAACACGGCCGACATGTTTTCTGGTTTGTTTTATATTCTGCTACTTTATTTTTATAATTTTTTAGGCTAAAACGAACGGGAAACATGTTTCCTTGGTTAGAGCTCGAGCGCCGCACATTATTGCATTATAAAGGGACCGTCCCCATTTTATTTCGATCGACGTTGAAATTTGAATATTGTGGAGTGACCCCCCCGGATCACATTTCAGTGGCTGTCCGGGCAGGTGGGGGATTCTATGCACATCCACTCTGGGATTGTGGGGTCACGGGGTCCGTCCCGCTGGCCGCTCAGCCGGCAGATGAGAGCGCTGGAGGAAAAGAACATTTCACAGCTCCAGCGGCTCCAGTCGGATTCCAGACTCAGGGAGGGGAGAGCGGCTGGAAAATCGCTCCCCGAGCCAGGGCTTTGCTGACGGATAACCCCGCGTTTCCGCCAACACTTTCTTTATCGCCCGCTGCCATTCCACTCCTCACTTTAACACTTTCCTTTCCAGATAAGGTATCTCCTGCTGGCTGATTTCAAGGACAGCTTCTACCAGAGGATTAGGGAGAATGTATGGTGGCTTTTTACATATTTTCACTCTAGATTTATGATGGTCAGGACCGGAAAAAAAAAAAATGATAAAACTATTTTTATATAATCATTTTTTTTACCTACAAAATATCTTAATTAGAAAAAAATGTAGTTGTCTACCTACCACACAGCCAGCAGGTGGCACTTTAGGCTCCTTTCTACACTTCCTTCTGTCTACCTACAACCTGCTGTAAAAAAGCTTACAAAGTGCTGCAGCTCTAGCTGAAATTTACATAAACATGTGAGCGAGTGAGTAAAAGTAGAGCCTCCTCTCCCTTATCAGATGCCTTAGTCCAAAGGTTGAGTCAAACGGAGTCTTCACGCAGGCAGCTACTTCTCTGCTGCCCTTTGGGCTGATCCATAATGATCTGGTGTTTTTCCAGCACAGCCCACAGATGCTCGACTGGATTGAGATCTGGAGAATTTGGGGGCCAAGTCAACACCTGGAACTTGTGTTCCTCAGACCATTCTTTAATTTATCAGACCAGGCCACCATAGCACCATGGTCCGGTTCTGATGCTCACCTGCCCATTGTAGGTGCTTTTGGGTGTGAATAAGAGTCAGCATGGGGACCCTTAACCAGTGTGCAGCTACACAGCCCCATAAACTAGCCTTCCCCCCCCACCTCCATCAATGAGCCTTCCCCCCCACCTCCATCAATGAGCCTTCCCCCCCCCTCCATCAATGAGCCTCCCCCCCCCACCTCAATCAATGAGCCTCCCCCCCCACCTCAATCAATGAGCCTCCCCCCCCCACCTCAATCAATGAGCCTCCCCCCCCCCCCCCCCCCACCTCAATCAATGAGCCTCCCCCCCACCTCAATCAATGAGCCTCCCCCCACCTCAATCAATGAGCCTCCCCCCCCCCCCACCTCAATCAATGAGCCTCCCCCCCACCTCAATCAATGAGCCCCCCCCCCCCCCCCCCCACCCCCCCCCCCCCCCCCCCCCCCCCTCAATCAATGAGCCTCCCACCCACCTCCATCAATGAGCCTCCCACCCACCTCCATCAATGAGCCGTCCCCCCCACCTCCATCAATGAGCCTCCCCCCCACCTCCATCAATGAGCCACCCCCCCACCTCCTCCATCAATGAACCACCCCCCCCACCTCCTCCATCAATGAACCACCCCCCCCCACCTCCTCCATCAATGAACCACCCCCCCCCACCTCCTCCATCAATGAACCACCTCCTCCATCAATGAACCACCCCCCCCACCTCCTCCATCAATGAACCACCCCCCCACCTCCTCCATCAATGAACCACCTCCTCCATCAATTAACTACCCCCCCCACCTCCTCCATCAATGAACCACCCCCCCCCCACCTCCTCCATCAATGAACCACCCCCCCCCCCACAATGACCACCCCCCCACCCTCCATCAATGAACCACCCCCCCCCCACCTCCTCCATCAATGAACCACCCCCCCACCACCCCCCCACCCCTCATCCATGAAGAACCACCTCCTCCATCAATGAACCACCCCCCCCACCTCCTCCATCAATGAACCCCCACCCCATCAATGAACCACCCCCCCCACCTCCATCAATGAACCACCCCCCCCCCCCCCCCTCCTCCATCAATGAACCACCCCCCCCACCTCCTCCACCTCCATCAATGAACCACCCACCCCCCCCACCTCCATCAATGAACCCCCCCCCCCCCACCTCCAAACATCAATGAACCACCCCCCGCCCACCCACCCCCCACCCCCCGCCCACCCCATGCCCCACCTTACCACCAACCACCACCCCACAACAACCCACCCAACCACCATCCACCCCCCCACCTCAACCCCCACCACCCCCCGCTCACCCCCCCCCCCCAAACCACACCACACACCACACCCCCCCCCCACCCTCTCCCCCTCCACTCCACCCACCACCCCCCTCACCACACACCCACCCCCACCTCACACCCCCCCCCATCAGACCCACCCCCCACCCCCCCCCCCACCTCCCCCACCCCCACAAAATAACCACCAAACTGCTCCCACCCCCCCACCACCACCTCCACCCACTCCCACCCCCCCCACCCCCCCACACCCACCCCAACCCACCCCCCCACCCAATCCCCCCCCCCCCCCCCCTCCCCCAATGAGCTGAGCCTTCCCTCCCCCCACCTCCATCAATGAGCCTTCCCTCCCCCCACCTCCATCAATGAGCCTTCCCTCCACCCCACCTCCATCAATGAGCCCACCCCCCACCCCCAACCACACACACCCCAAACCCCAAACCCCACCCCTTCCCTCCCCCACCCCACCTCCACCAACCACCCCCCCACCCCCCACCCCCCCCAACCCCCACACCCCCTCCACCCACCCCTGAGAACCAACCCCCCCCCCCTTCCCTTCCCCCCACCTCCTCCCCCACCTCCATCAATGAGCCTTCCCTCCCCCCACCTCCATCAATGAGCCTTCCCTCCCCCACATCCTCCCTCCCCCCACCTCCATCAATGAGCCTTACCTCCCCCCACCTCCATCAATGAGCCTTACCTCCCCCCACCTCCATCAATGAGCCTTACCTCCCCCCACCTCCATCAATGAGCCTTACCTCCCCCCACCTCCATCAATGAGCCTTCCTTCCCTCAGGCCCATCAATGAGCCTTCCCCCCCCCCACCTCCATCAATGAACCAGTCCCTTCCTGACTTTTGGTTGGTCCTGGCCCCTGCAGACTGGATACATCCTACAAGAGCTGCAGTTTTGGAGTTGCTCTGACCCAGTCGTCTAGCCATTACAATTTGGTCCATCAAAGCCCCTCCAATCCTTATGCTTGTCAATTTTTTCTGCTTTTAAACACATTAACTTCAGGGACAACATGTTCACTTGCTGCTGAATATATCCCACCCACTTTCAGGTGTTATTGTAACAAGATAATAAAATTTTACCTGTCAGTGTTCAGAATGTAAGGGCTGATCAGTGTATACTTATTAGCACTAGACAGAAGGTTCTTCTCTGTATGAGTGGCCCATACTGGGAAAAAAAAAAGGCCAATGGAGTTGCCCTAATGCTTGTGCTACACGCGGGACCTCAGCTGAGGTTTGACGGCGAGTAATGAGAAAAGACGGAGTGGTGACATTATGACACGCAGAACATTACCTGTAATCATCTGTGAGCATCACACATGACTCTTCCTTCCTCAGCCTGGCCAGCACAGCGCCCCCTTCAGTCTGCAGCTTCACCAGCCTCGTGTCCTCGAGGACCGCCCGCATTAACTGTCCGAACCTGGCCAGCTGGAGACTGGCATCCTGCCACATAAAAGACAATTCTTATCAGAGATCCAATGCAGACCAGTCCCATTACCAGACACTATCAGCAGAGATAAGAAGACTGAAAAAACAGACCTGGCCTTGGCAGGATGCAATGTGGAAAAGAAATCTATAGCAGTATTGCTGGACCAGTATATGGGGTCAGGAAGAGTGTGCCGAAGTCATATACACTCACTTACCTCAATACCTACAAATCACTCATCGGACAAACAAATCGATCATCATATATACCGTATATACTCGAGTATAAGCCAAGTTTTTCAGCACATTTTTTGTGTGCTGAAAATGCCCCCCTCGGCTTATACTCGAGTTAAGCACTTTTCTGCTGCAGAAAATTACATTTTTGAACCGACTTTGGGGCCCCATATCTCGGGCCACTTGGTGCTAGGAACCCCAAATTTGGTATGAAAACCCAGTGAAACCAACACTACAACACGGGGGTTCCTAGCACCAAGTGGCCCCCCGAGATACGTGGCGGCAAAGTTGGTTTGGAAAATGTCTGTCTTTCTCTGCTGCAGAAAAGTGCTTGACATTTTCCGAACCGATTTTGGGGCCGCGCTCAAAACTCACACTGCAAAGAATCGCATGATCAGGAATGTGGTGCAATTCCTGACCAAATTGCATGCAGTTTTCCCGCACCGCTCGGGCTTGTCATAGTGAATTCAGTCTGGGAACACACAGGAGCGGTGCGTCTTTTAGTCCCGATCAGCGACTCTGGGCCAGAACACGGATGGAGCAGAGGAACCGTTCTCCAATAATTACATTGTATCTCCTCCGTGTAATTATGAGGCCAAATAAAGTGGAGAGAATTTGCTGCTGCTGCAAGCTGAACATTTTACTGTTATGAAATTGGTAGTTGGGGGAAGGCCGGAACACCGCAGGGCACCTGATAGAAGCAGAAGTGAGTCAATGTTTTTATTAAACCACCACTGAAAGTTCATCGGCTCCATTCACAGAGCGAGGAGGAGGAGGAATCCTGCTGAATGGAGCGCAGATATAAAGGGAATTAAATATTTACTGACACATTTACAGTCAATAGCTTCTAAATACCTAAAATAGAAATGTAGCCAAAGCTCTTCTGGTCATACTTCTCATGCGGGTCACAGAAATGCAACTTGCTTTTGCACTCCTGTGACCCAGAACCAGCCGGCGGTGGGCTAAACTCCGACCTCACAGAGCTACTCCAGACTCTGAGAGGATCCATGATAATAGTGATGGGATCCACCCAGATTCCTGACCAGCAGCTGGCTCAGCCTCTCAGCAAACTCGCTGTCAGCCTGAGCCAGCCGCTCCCACTCCCTCCCCCACTACAGCCCAGCACTCCAGGGAGCACTGAAGGGGGCAGAGCACCGACCTGATGACTGAGAACGGAGTGATCAGCGGTCATGTGATCTCTCAGTTCTCAGGCTTAGAGGCCGTGGAGGGGGGTGCAGAACTGTATCAATGCTGCAGCAGATAGTGATCAGTGTATGTTTATTCACTGATCACTATCTGCTGCAGCATTGATCCAGTGCTGCACTCTCTCTCTCCCCCCCCCCCCCCCCCCCACTGCCTCTAAGCCTGAGAACTGAGAGATCACTCAGTTCTCAGTCATCAGTGAATAAACATACATACTTGCCTGAGAACTGAGTGATCAGCCATCATGTGATCTCTCAGTTCTTGGGCTTGGAAACAGCGCAGGGGAACAGCTTGCAGCAACTGGATCAATGCTGCAGCAGATCATACATACTTGCCTATCTGCTGCAGCATTGATCCAGTTGCTGCAAGCTGTTCCCCCGCGCTGTTTCCAAGCCCGAGAACTGAGAGATCACATGATCGCTGATCACTCAGTTCTCAGGCAAGTATGTATGTTTATTCACTGATGACTGAGAACTGAGTGATCAGCGGTCATGTGATCTCTCAGTTCTCGGGCTTGGAGGCAGCGCGGGGGGGGACAGCTTGCAGCAACTGGATCAATGCTGCAGCAGAAAGACAATTATTTTAATTTCCTGTGCTTCTCCTTTAACCACTTCAGCCCGGAAGATTTTACCCCTTCCTGACCAGAGCACTTTTTAAAATTTGGCACTGCGTCATTTTTAACTGACAATTGCGCAGTCGTGCAACGCTGTACCCAAACGGAATTTGCGTCCTTTTTTCCCCACAAATAGAGCTTTCTTTTGGTGGCATTTGATCACCTCAGCGGTTTTAATTTTTTGCGCTATAACAAAAACGCCTTTAGTTCTACTTACCTGACTGGGAGATGGCAATTACTTTTATTCTGTCTATACCGGGCCATCCATCCAGTGCATCACCCTGTACCAAACTTCACCAAGAGGTGGTGCCGTACACATTTACTAGAAGCCATCTGAGAGCTTCAGTAACTCTCAAAGAAAGGGGTAGGGGGCTTCATCCATTGGTGGTAAGGGGGGGACTGACTACTAAGGAAGACTCTGATAGGGATCCAGAGGTAGGGAGCAGTCCAACAACATCATATAGGTGTGATGCTCTGGTGTTCACAAACCCTTTTGGCCATATAAAATACATGTAAAAACTACAACTGGGGAATCTTTCCAGCCTGACGAGTCTCTGGGCTCCTCACCTCGGCCTTCTCAGGCAGGGGGCTGCTCTGCAGGTTCTGAATGGCGCTCTGCAGAAAGGTGAAGGCCTCACGACAGCTGTCCTGCAAAGTCTCCAACTTCTGCAAAAAAAAAATAAAAAAAAATTCAGAATACAAAAAATAATTCAAGTAGCAGAGCATCACAGCAAGACACCATTTTCCATAGGGAGTATCAGGTTGATCTTAAATGGTCATCAAGACAAGCCGACTTCTCCAGCATTGAGCTCCTTATCTCTCTTCACAGGATCTCTCACATACAACATACAGTGCATCCGGAAAGTACTCACAGCGCTTCACTTTTTACACGTTTTGTTATGTTACAGCCGGATTGCAAAATGGATACAATTTATTATTTTCCTCAAAATTTTACAAACAATTCCCCATAATGACAACGTTAAAGAAGTTTGTTTGAAATTTGTTTGCAAATTTATAAAAAAAAAAAAAAAGGAAACAATCCCATGTACATTAGTATCACGGGCTCCTCCCATGTACACAAGTATCACAGGCTCCTCCCATGTACACAAGTATCACGGGCTCCTCCCATGTACACAAGTATCACGGGCTCCTCCCATGTACACAAGTATCACGGGCTCCTCCCATGTACACAAGTATCACAGGCTCCTCCCATGTACACAAGTATCACAGGCTCCTCCCATGTACACAAGTATCACAGGCTCCTCCCATGTACACAAGTATCACAGGCTCCTCCCATGTACACAAGTATCACAGGCTCCTCCCATGTACACAAGTATCACAGGCTCCTCCCATGTACACAAGTATCACAGGCTCCTCCCATGTACACAAGTATCACAGGCTCCTCCCATGTACACAAGTATCACAGGCTCCTCCCATGTACACAAGTATCACGGCTCCTCCCATGTACACAAGTATCACAGGCTCCTCCCATGTACACAAGTATCACAGGCTCCTCCCATGTACACAAGTATCACAGGCTCCTCCCATGTACACAAGTATCACAGGCTCCTCCCATGTACATAAGTATACATAGCATAGCATCATACTCAACAATACCCATGTGCACGGCGAGGAGCCCGCCATACCCATGTGCACGGCGAGGAGCCCGCCATACCCATGTGCACGGCGAGGAGCCCGCCATACCCATGTGCACGGCGAGGAGCCCGCCATACCCATGTGCACGGCGAGGAGCCCGCCATACCCATGTGCACGGCGAGGAGCCCGTCATACCCATGTGCACGGCGAGGAGCCCGCCATACCCATGTGCACGGCGAGGAGCCCGTCATACTTATGTACATGTGTTTTTTTTTATAAATTTGCAAAGATTTCAAAACAAACTTCTTTCACAAAGTGAAGCCTTGTGAATATTTTCCAGATGAACTGCAATGGGGTTACGACCTCCAATGAATTGATAAATTAGGAGATATCGGAGGGAAGCACCAAGAGGACTTTACTCACCGTTCGGAAGGACAGCCAGTCACGGTGACAATAGGGGAAGGTTCCATAAAAGTTTGGTGGAAGTTGCGAGGCCTCAATGTGTTTGTGCAAAGCCTTCGTTGTGGTGAGAACATCAAACTGCAAAAATAATTAGGAAACTAATCAGCAATTAATAAAATACTGAATGGTCTGATCCAATCAGACTTCTGTGCTACACAGTAAATGTTTTCTTATTTCGTAAGCTGCAGGCAAACCGCTAAATACATATACAGGATCTGTTTTTTTCTGCCCAAAAGATTTGTATTTCTGTCCATCCATTCCTGATACTTGCACAGCTCTGCCACACAGCACAGCCCCACTTCGAGAGGAATCGATTGGTCTAAGCTGCAGTTCTGTAGCACTAAGGAGGGTCTTGTCCCTTCCACAAGCCTGTGTAAAGACCAGCTATGCTTAACAGGGGTTCCTCCAGAGGTTGCTAGGGGTTCCCTGAGCAATTTCTGCCTCTTGGATGACTAATCGGTGACACCAATGATATTTCGGATTCAGATGCTTGCATTTAAAACATAGATTTAAAAATACTTTAATGAAAACAGAGCTGCGCCTCCTCAATGGCCGGGCAATCTGAAGATCGCTGGGAGGGAGGGGGAGACGAGAACTTACGTTTGAGCAGCCTAGGCGGCCCGAGCAGAAGTGGGACGAGTACCTGTCAAAACAGGCCCTGCGCATGCGTGAGTCTCGCTGCACCTCCTTAATGGCCGGGCAATGTTCTGGGACCTGTGACTCGTCCCAGAAGTTTGCAGGGAGGGAGGGGGAAGAGGAGAACTTCCGTCTGAGCCGCCTAGGTGGCCCGAGCAGAAGTGGGAGCGGGTACCGGTCAAAACAGGCACTGTGCATGCGCGAGTTGCGCTGCACCTCCTCAATGGCCGGGCAATGTTCTGGGACCTGCGACGTGTCCCAGAAGATTGCAGGGAGGGAGGGGGAAGAGGAGAACTTCCGTCTCAGCCGCCTAGGTGGCCCGAGCAGAAGTGGGACGGGTACCTGTCAAAACAGGCACTGCACCTGCGTGAGTCATGCTGCGCCTCCTCAATGGCGGGGCAATCTGAAGATCGCTGGGAGGGGGCAACGATAACTTACGTTTGAGCAGCCTAGGCGGCCCGAGCAGAAATGGGAGCGGGTACCTGTCAAAACAGGCACTGCGCATGCGTGAGTCGCGCTGCACCTCCTAAATGGCCGGGCAATGTTCTGGGACCTGCGACA
>CM053034.1:10616397-10626397 GCA_028564925.1 Lithobates sylvaticus
ACACGGTCGGAATTTCCGATGGAAACAGTCCGATGGGAGCTTTTCATCGGATTTTCCGACCGTGTGTATGGTCATCGGTCTTTTTCTGTCGGAATTTCCGACGGACTTTGAATTGAGAGCCTGTTCTCAATTTTTCGGATTTTCCGATCGTGTGTAGGCAATTCCGACATGCAAAATTCCAACGCATGCTCGGAAACAATTCGACGCATGCTCGGACGCATTAAACTTCCTTTTATAGTGCTGTCGAACGTGTTTTATGCCGCTGTGTTATTGACCGTCGGAATTTGGTGTGATCGTGTGTAGGCAACACAGCTTGAGCGGAATTCCGTTGGAAAATCCGTCAGAGTTTTTTCTGACGAGAATTCCGATCGTGTGTACGCGGCATTACAGTTCCTCAACAGCTCGAGGGCGGAAGAGTGACTACCCCTGTTCAAAGTTAATTACAAATCCAAATTGTCTTGTCAGCCTTTAAGGTGTATCTGTGATCAGATCAGCACTGCTTACCTTCTACAGACACTTTGCAGCGACTTCCAGTCTACATGCACACCAGCAATGGCGGTATGGTATGTCTCAGAGCGGGTTTCCCGATATGAAAGCAGTGGACCATGCTTGCATAATAGACGTTGAAGCCACCATGTGTAGTCTCCATTAGAAGCCCGTGTGACAGGTGACAACACAGTACTCTTGGGAGACAAGAGCACAGCATTGTCACCCTATAAAACAGGAAGTGTCTGAACAAGGACCGTCACGGCAGGATCACCAGGGATTATTTTAAACGAGAGCTGCACATTTCCAAATATGGGAAATGGCTTGGAAAATTAGATTACCAAATTAATGACTATAGGGGTTTTTAATGATTGGGTCTACTTTTACATCTTAGCAGCACATCCACAGAGAACCGTATGACAGCAATCAAAGTAACGAGTGCAAATACAATCCATTGGGGACTTTTTATTAGCAAGAAGGAGAATGGGTAGGGAGTAGAAAGTAGAATAAGGTAAGGTAGGAAGGGGTAGGATGGGGTGTGGAAGGGTAAGGTGGGATGTGGTAGGGTAGGATAAGATGGGGTAGGGTAGGGTGAAGTAGGGTTTAAGGTAGGGTGGGGTAAGGTAAGGTAGGGTAAGGTAGGGTGGGGTAGGGTTTAAGGTAGGGTGGGGTAGGGTGAGGTAAGGTAGGGTGGGGTAAGGTAGGGTGGTGGTAGTGTGGGGTGGGGTAAGGTAGGAAAGGGTAAGGAAGGGTGGGGTAGGGAAGGGTAAGGAAGGGTGGGGTAGGGAAGGGTAAGGAAGGATGGGGTACAGAAGGGTAGGATAAGATGTGGAAGGAGGGTAGGATAAGATGTGGAAGGAGGGTAGGATAAGATGTGGAAGGAGGGTAGGATGGCATGGGGTGGGGTAGGATGGGGTGGGGTAGGATGAGGTGAGGTAGGGTACGATGAGGTAGGGTAGGATGGTGTAGGGTAGGATGGGGTAGGATGAGGTGGGGTAGGATGAGGTGGGGTAGGATGAGGTGGGGTAGGATGGGATGGTGTAGGATGAGGTGGGGTAGGATGAGGTGGGGTAGGATGAGGTGGGGTAGGATGAGGTGGGGTGGGGTAGGATGGGATGGTGTAGGATGAGGTGGGGTAGGATGAGGTGGGGTAGGATGGGATGGTGTAGGATGAGGTAGGGATTCCCCCATTGTATCTACTTACTTGAACAATATGAAGAGCTTTGAATAGAGCCGGTACCGGAGAACATCTCCGAGAGTCCACCAGGAGCGTCAGACCGAGCCGCCTACACTCCCGCCTGGAAAAGACAAAAAAGGATCCCACATGATGGACTGGATTCCCACCAACAGCCACCGTCCTTCCATACAATCTTCACATTACAGCAACAAAGAACATGGACACGTAAAGTAGGACATTCTCCACAGGAAATGCAGCAAATGAGGTGGCACACAGATTTACAAGTATGACAAGGAAAACTTATTGTTCATTAAAGACACTTCTCTATTTTGCCGGCAGTTCTACTTTAACCAAGTTGTTTTTTCCAAGCCAATCTGCAGGGATAGAAGAGGGGTGTCCTTCCACTTACCGCACCAAGCTGTAGAAGTAGAGGAGGAGGCGCCCCAGTTCTGCAGCGTTGCAGTGCGGGTTCAGCCACGTGGTGTTCCGTGTGTTGATGACCACCAAAGCGCGTCCATTTCTGTCCCGTGTCCCTGAGAGGAGAAGGGAGGGGGAGGAGAAGGGAGAAGAGAAGTGAGGGGAGGGGAGAGAGAAGGAGGGGAGAGGAGAGGAGAGTGGGGAGGGGAGCGGGAGAGAAGAGGAGAGGGAGAGAGAGAGGGGGCGAGGGAGGAGAGGGAGAGGGAGAGGGAAGAGAAGGGAGGGAGGAGAGGAGAGGGAGAGAGGGAGAGGAGAGGAGGGAGAGGAGGAGAGGAGAGATGAGGAGAGGAGGAGAGAGGAGGAGAGAGAGAGAGGGGAGAGAGAGAGAGAGGAGAGGAGGAGGAGAGGAGAGGAGAGGAGAGGAGAGGAGAGGAGAGGAGAGGAGAGGAGAGGAGAGAGGGGAGGAAGGAGGAGGAGGATGAGGGGAGAGGAGAAGGGAGGGAGGAGAGGGAGAGGGGAGGGGAGGAGTGGAGGGGGGAGAGGGGAGGAGAAGGAGGAGGAGAGGAGAGGAGGAGGGAGAAGGGAGAGAGGAGGAGGAGGAGGAGAGGAGAGAGAAAGGGAGAGAGGAAGAGAGAGGGAGGGAGAAAAATAAAAAAAAAAGAAAAAAAAAAAAAAAGAGAAAAAGAAGGAGAGGGAGGAGGGAGAGAAGGGAGGAAGGAGAGAAGGGAGGGGAGGGGGGAGGGGAGGAAGAGAGTTCGGGTTGTCAGTATCACAAAGCAGAGGCAAAACATACTTCTGTGTACAATCTGTGTATAACTCGCACTTCTAAAACATAGCGTGCCATTAAAAATCGGCTTATATTCATTAATTTGATCTCTTCTTAACCCTTTCACTGCCAGCATCATTTTTGTTTTGCACACGTTAACCACACCAATACTGGGCACTTTCACCGCCCTCCTGCCCAGGGCTAGCTGCACTCATGGGCGCTGGGGGTGGGTCAACCGATATTTTTTTTTTCAAGGCCGAAATCGATTTTCGGGCTGATAGCCAATAACAAGTGCCGATATTCTCTACATTTAAAGTTTTGAAAAATCAACACAATTTCTACACAAATCTGGTATAAACTGAACATGGTTTATTAAAATGTTAAACATTAAGTAAACAAACTGGGGAAAATTAAGTACTTGAAAAATAATAAACTTGTTAAATGGCTTCCCAAAACATCGAAAAATGGCACAACTACCTATAAACTGCACACTGACCAACATCGGTAAGTTTCTGAGGATACCGATTTGAAAATTTGCAAATGCCGGC
The DNA here is from genome assembly GCA_028564925.1 of Lithobates sylvaticus. Classification (NCBI taxonomy): domain Eukaryota; kingdom Metazoa; phylum Chordata; class Amphibia; order Anura; family Ranidae; genus Lithobates; species Lithobates sylvaticus. The sequence continues at coordinate 10,619,792 of CM053034.1, forward strand.
CCTAATAATCGGCTACTCTGATATTAAAAAAAAAAAAAAAAAAAAAAAAATCGGTCAACCAACCCTTGCGTCCTTATTAATTGGCGTTATTGGTTCTAGCGGCTAGTACAGTGATGGCGAACCTTGGCACCCCAGATGTTTTGGAACCACATTTCCCATGATGCACCTGCACTCTGCAGTGTAGTTGAGCATCATGGGAAATGTGGTACCAAAACATCTGGGGTGCCAAGGTTCGCCATCACTGGTCTAGAAGGTCGTAATGGTGCATAATGAAAACCCATGGCTTTATGTAACTAAAAAGGTAGGCCTGATCCACGCCCCGCTGGCTTCTACACAACTTCCTGGGCAATTTGCCAAGGCACCTCTGAAGAAACCTCAAGGCACCCTTGTTGAAAAAGGCTGGTCTAGACAATGGCATCCTCACAACCAATCACATCATCAGTTGACAAGGAGGACATTGGGCGCCTGCACAGGGTCCTTGTTTGCCCCTCCATCAGCACTGTGGTGACATTAGCTGACTGATGGAGAGGAATTGAGGGAGAAGAGAAACATTGGAATACTAGTCAGTAACAGTGTGCAAAGGTGTATTTGCTTTGGAAGAATAAATCACCTCCAATGTTGGGGGTCCTATGTGTGGATGTGGATGCATTGTGTAAAACTATTATGCCGCGTACACACGGTCGGAATTCTTGTCGGAAAAAGCTCTGATGGTTTACCCGTCGGAATTTCGCTCAAACTGTCTTGCCTACACACGGTCACACCAAATTCCGACGGTCAATAACACCGCGCCTTAAAAAAAACATTCGACTGCACTATAAAAAGGGAAGTTTAATGCTTCTGAGCATGCGTCAAATTGTTTCCGAGCATGCGTCGGAATTTTGCGTGTCGGAATTGCATACACACGATCGGAAAATCCGATAGAAAGGTTTTCCGTCGGAAAAATTAAGAACAGGTTCTCAATCCAAAGTCTGTCAGAAATTCCGACAGAAAAAGACCGATGGGTATACACACGGTCAGAAAATCCGATGAATAGCTACCATCGGACTGCTTCCATCGGAAATTCCGACCGCGTGTACGCGGCATTAGAATGGGGTGCCTCAAGATGGTCCATCATTTTAAGGGTGCCTTGAGATGGTCCATCATTTTAAGGGTGCCTTGAGATGGTCCATCATTTTAAGGGTGCCTTGAGATGGTCCATCATTTTAAGGGCAATCTCAAGGCACCCTTAAAAATGATGGACCATCTCAAGGCACCCTTAAAATGATGGACCATCTCAAGGCACCCTTAAAATGATGGACCATCTCAAGGCACCCTTAAAATGATGGACCATCTCAAGGCACCCTTAAAATGATGGACCATCTCAAGGCACCCTTAAAATGATGGACCATCTCAAGGCACCCTTAAAAATGATGGACCATCTCAAGGCACCCTTAAAATGATGGACCATCTCAAGGCACCCTTAAAATGATGGACCATCTCAAGGCACCCTTAAAATGATGGACCATCTCAAGGCACCCTTAAAATGATGGACCATCTCAAGGCACCCTTAAAATGATGGACCATCTCAAGGCACCCTTAAAATGATGGACCATCTCAAGGAACCCTTAAAATGATGGACCATCTCAAGGCACCCTTAAAATGATGGACCATCTCAAGGCACCCTTAAAATGATGGACCATCTCAAGGCACCCTTAAAATGATGGACCATCTCAAGGCACCCTTAAAATGATGGACCATCTCAAGGCACCCTTAAAATGATGGACAATCTCAAGGCACCCTTAAAATGATGGACAATCTCAAGGCACCCTTAAAATGGACAATCATTTTAAGGATGCCTTGACTAAAACAAAATAAAAAAACGTTGGAAAAAAACAAACATTTTAGAGGCACATGAAAGCTCACCTAGTAGATATACCACTCCACTCATCAACACCTCCAAGTTGACATGCGTGACCCGTGTAGGCAGGCTTTGGCCTTCACACCTTCGAGAGACCACCGGGGAACTCAGGCCGGGCTGCCATGATGGCGGCTGGTCTTTTTCAACCACGATTTCTGGCGTCTTCACCTCCTCCACCTCCTCCTCCTCCTCCTCCTCGACATGCTCTGAAAAACAGGAGCCCCGACATGACACTTCTTCTATAGTCTCCTTACACCTCTATAAAAAAGTTTAATCCAAAACTTCAACAAAAGTTTATCCACGCTCCGGCACCTAGATCTCGCTTTGTTGACATTTCTTATCACAAGGAGACCTTGTCGTTTATCCAGCTGGAGGAAAATGAAATCTCTCGTAAGCGTTGCCAGCGAGCGGTGACATCACCCGTTGAAGAACGCGTTATGTTTGTTCAGTCTGAGTAATACATTCTAAATTATATGTTTTCTCAAGAGCGCGACTAAGTACTACTTATATCAATAACGCGAGACCATTTTATTAGTTTAGGAAGGGAGATCTCTTTGTGACTACGGCTGACGGTTACTTGGGGAGAAATTTGAGCTTTTGTTTCTGTCTTGGCAATCGTCCTGTCCTGGTTATGGGAAAAAAAAAAAAAAAAATCTAAGCTCCCATGATGCAAATAGAGCGTTCTCTGCCCTATGTGCGCCATGGCATGGTGGATGGGAAAGTGTGAGAACACAAAGAGGTAAATTCTCGGCCATACACTATATGACCTATAAAAGTATTGGGGCACCTGTCTTTATAAACACAAGAACTTTAATGGCCTCCCAGTCTGAGTCCGTAGGGTTCAATATTGGGTTGGCCCACCCTTTGCAGCTATAACAGCTTCAACTCTTCTGGGAAAGCCGTCCACAAGGTTTAGGAGTGTGTCTATGGGAATGTTTGACCATTCTTCCAGAAGGGCATTTGTGAGATCAGGCACTGATGTTAGAGCGGAGACTGCGAGCCAGGCCTTCTCGTCTAATTCATCCCAAAGATGTTCTATTGGGTTTAGGTCAGGCCAGTCAAGTTCCTCCACCCCAAACTGGCTCATCCATGTCTTTATGGACCTTGCCTTTTTTATTTTATTTTTTTGCTATTTTGTTTGTGAATTGAATTTAGATCAAAAAATAATAACAGAAAATAAACACACATAACTGAAGTGAGCTGAACCTGCTGAGAGTGAGAATGTTGGGCACATGGGAGCTGCTATGGAGAGATCCTCTATACTGAGGACATCAGTGGCCCTCCAGCTGCCATGAATCTAGTTAGCTGACACTTGAAGCATCCCCAAATGAGGAACGGGCAAGGTGGCAGGAGATACAAAGGTCCTAGAAGTAGTCCTGGACTCTGAACTCTCCTTTAAGCCCCACGTCCAATCACTGTCCAAATCTTGCCGCTTCAACCTCCGGAACATCTCCGAAATACGCCCCTTTCTAACAAATGACACAACAAAGCTCCCGATTCACTCCCTGGTCATCTCTCGCCTCGATTACTGCAACTCCCTCCTCATTGGCCAACCTCTGCATACTCTTTGCCCCCTTGAGTCCATCATGAATGCGGCTGCCAGACTCATCCACCTTACCAACCGCTCTGTCTCTGCTACTCCTCTCTGCCAATCCCTCCACTGGCTTCTGCTCACCCAACAAATTTAATTAAATTTAAAATACTTACAACTACCTACAAAGCAACCCGCGACTCTGCCCCCAGCTACATCACTGACTTAGTCTCAAAATACCAACCTACTTGTTCTCTTCGTTCAAGACCTCCTGCTCTCTAGCTCTCTCATCACTTCCTCCCATGCTCGTCTCCAGGACTTTTCCAGAGCCTCTCCAAGCCTCTGGAACTCCTTACACTAATCTGTCCATCTATCTCCTACTTTATTAGCTTTGAGATGAACCCTAAAAACTCTCCTCTTCAGGAGAAGCCTACCCACCCCCAACAACTGCATTTTCATTTTCTCCATCTGATCATCCCCCACAGCTACTTCCCTTTGTTCCACTTGACCCTCCCTTCTAGATTGTAAGCTCTAACGAGCAAGGCCCTCTGATGCCTTCTGTATTGAAATGTAATTGTACTGTCTTCCCTGATCCCTTTAGGGCGTCACAGTGGTGTAGTGGTTAGCCCTCTCACCTAGCAGTAAGGTCGCTGGTTTGAATCCCAACCATGACACAACCCAAAGACATGCAGGTAGGTTAAATTGGCTTCTGTCCAAAAATTGGCCCTAGTATATGAATGGGGACCTTGGATTGTGGGCTCCTTGAGGGTAGGGACCGGTGCGAGTGTGCCATGTACAGGGATAGGGACAATTGTAGACACTCGCTCAGGTTGAACTGGATGGACTGGTGTCTTTATTTAACCTTACTAACTATAAAACTATGATGTTGTAAAGTGCTGCGCAAACTGTTGGTGCTATACAAATCCTGCATAATAATGGTAATAATAATGCCAATGACTGGCTTAGGTTTACGGTCATTGTAGGAATGCGTTTTCTGGAGCAGTCTTCAGTGACGTTACACCCACAGCACTGTGACAACGATCTTCCAAAGAATGACTAATTCCCAATCTATTCACAAAATCCCCCACACCTACTGTACATGGAGAGCTTTCCTTCCACATCATTCCTCCTCATCACATCAATCATCCCATAACATACAGGAAACCACACGCTAAAGGAATTCTGAAACTGTCCAGCTGATAAGGGTCATGGGTTGTGTAAATTTACTTTGTACTTGCTGTACGTATGCATAAATCTGTGCTTGGCTTGGTCAAAGCTGGCCATAGATGGTTCGAATCTCGGCCGATTCAGCAGGGACTGGCCAAGATTCAAACCATCCATGGGCAGGCTGATTGTACCCAACATGCCGGATTTTTACATTCGATTAATGCCAGCGGATAGGTTTTTCTCCCGACAGGGACGGCTCCCTGCGCCAACCTGCCGGGAGAACACAATGGCTACGAGGGAAGAGATCCCCCCCCCCCCATCAACACCGACTGTGGTTGCAGGAAAGAATATTGCATCATCTATGGGTCTTCCTCACAACGAATGAATAAATGGGGTCCCACTTTGCTGCTGGGTGTAATACTGGAAGCCATATAATCATGTGGTGTTGGCTATTGAGTTTCCTGCACCAACCCTCTTCTGGAAACCTTTGCTACCCCTCCTACCTACTTCAAAAGCTCCCGAAGACCTCCACCTACCAGCACCAACTCCGAACATTGCCTCCGGTGGTCCCCTCCTGCCAACCTCTCACGTCACCAGCATTGCTCCCAGAGGTCCCCCCCCTCTTTGCAACCCACTAGCCCCCCCACAACAGCACTGCTCCCTGAGATCCCTCACCTGGCAAGCCCTTTCAGCACAAAACTCACCCCACTAGCTTTACTCCTAGAGATCCCCTTTGTGCCAATCGCTTTCCCCAACAGCAGTTTTCAGGTCCCCTCCTGCACTGCTCCTGGGGTTCCCTTTTGCCTCCCAATCTGCTTCTCTTACTACCCCACCCCATCTTATCCTTTCTCCTGATCCATGGCTACACAATCCCTCCACCCTGCTGCGAGCCAAGACCCTCCGAATCTGGCCCGCCAGGCAATTTCATGTGGCCCTCGCACCTCTCCTGCAGGAGCAGCCCCCTCCTCGTCTCCACCCCCCCCCCCCCCAGTCTCATTAGTTGGCAGCAGAGAGGAGGGTAGGACGCCTCTGTCAGATTGTGCGCTTCTCTCTGTGCAGAGGTGGAGAGGCTCGTCTCTGCCCCCATTTTCCTAGCAGTTGGCTAAAGAGAGAGGACAAGACTCCTCCTACAAATCCTGCACCCCTCTTTGCAGCCACAGCACCCCCTCATCTCCGCCTACCCTGGTCTCAGCATTCAGCAGCCGACACCAGCCCTCCTCTGGTTCTCCTCCAGACCCTGCACTTTGTTTCCCAGCTCCGCCCCCAGCTTCCTCCCAGCAACAGCACCTTTTCCTAGACTTCTACTTTCAGATGTAGTTATTACTAAAACTAGCAATTGAATGCAGATGCAATCATTTAATATGATAAAGAGTAGATATATTTATATAGTCTTACAGCTACAGCCGGTAATGCCGATGTGGCCCAGCGATGAAATGGAATTGGACACCCCCTATCAGCACAGCTGTGATATTTGCAGGACAGAATTAGCAAATATTTTCTGGAATATTTAAAAAGTGAACTCCCACACTCTCTACTGAATGACTGAAAAAAAAAAAGAAAACATTTATGTATCTCGGCTCTGAACTCAGTATTTTTCCAAAATCAGTTTTGCAAACAATGTCCGACGAAAGGAAGAGATGTTTGCAGATCAGATAATCAACCGACTCCTCCACAACTGATGGGAGGCCAGACAGGATCACCCGCAGCTGGAGACTCCACCAGTTTAGCAATAAAACGGAGACACCCACAACCATCGCCCCCCCCCCCAATTTAATGAGTTTTCCATCCTGTCTGTCGCACAGTATGCTAACCGCCCGGTATGTAAACGTTCCACCGGGTACATGAGGCTCCGCGAGGTGGAAACTTTCAAACCTTGTTCTCTTGTCCCTCATTGTTCACGGAGGAACCTCAAAATGTCAAAACCAGTGTCAGCGCACATCTTAGCTGGTAGCGGGCCAAAAAAAAAAAAAAAAAAAAAATTGAAAAGACGAGCTTAAAAGTGGCGTTTCCC